>JAGWEN010000737.1:0-59380 GCA_018703685.1 Orius laevigatus
GCAGGTTTGCCAGATTGGGTCTAAAAATTAGCCCAATTTGCGATAGATTGCCCAAACTGGCAACACTGACAAAAGCCCTATCTTGTCTGATCACAGGTTTTTCAGATAGGTCCTTTAAAAATTAGCCCAATTTGCGATAAATCGCCCAAACCGGCAACCCTGATAAGATTAGCTAAATGCTCAGGGAGGACAGTGAGCGGTGTTAAGGGGGGTAGGGCAGGTGATGGGAAGTGGTGGTGGGAGGTAGCGGGTTTCGGTAGGTGGTGAGGGAAGTTCGGTATGTTTGCAAAGGTCCAGGAAGGTAGAAGAGGAGATAGGAGGTGGTAAATGCTCGGGAAGTGTGTGGAGAGGTTCCAGGAGGTTATGGGAGGCGATGGCAGAGAGATTGGACCTGGTGATAAGATGGTGAATGGGAATGCTAGTATGTCTGGGTGTATTTATTTTTAGTAGATACTTTAGTAGAGAACCCAGTTTTTGAAAGTTCCCATTTTCAGTTTTCCTCCTCCGTAGTACCAGAAGGGACCAGACTTTTAAACACGATATTAGACATCTTTAGTTCCTTTTTTGACGTTTTAGGACCATTTTTAACAATTTGAAGTCGATCGGAGATGAAAAAACACAATTTACCTTTTGAGTCGTCTATCATCCTGCAAGATGTCTAGGCTCCAGGGAACATTTAGTCAAACTCATTTGGTGACCTCGTGCCATTACATCTGGAATCGCCATAAAATGTCTGGTCCAGATATTAAGGGTGACTCCCTCCATCCTTATTGACTGATAGAGTCTTTCTTTTAATAAAAGTTACTCGAACCAGCAAACATAGAACGTGATCAATTTCATTAATGGAACTCGTGTTCGTAAACAAAGGAAACCGAACTTGGCTTGTTTGCGAGGATTTCGAAGTCGTTAAGTCGAGTAGATATGAATTTCCGAACTCCCGCATTCCTTCCTCGAAATGAAAATTAAACGTTGAAACAATCAGACGAAAAAGGAAAACCGAGCGAGAAAACACTCTCGATTTTTTTGTTCGAAAGAAACTTTTACAATCGTGAAACGTTCGGGGTGTAATTGGAAAGGCAAATTGCTCCCTTGGAAACGCGATAATAGGAGAAAGTGCCCTTTTCCGACCACATGACTACAATCCGGTTAGTTACGAGCAACGATTCAGAAAAGGGTCCTCTAACTTTAATTTCTACGAGTCGAAAGACCATTTTTTCCCCCCTTCAATGACCTCTAATTTTAGACTGCTTACCTTCCATAATAAATTCAAAACGAGTAATCTTTTTTACTATTCAAAATTTGCATTAGGAGTTGAAGATTGAATCTAAAATTCGTTATTCTTTTGACCTTTGCAGTTTCCCCATCCGAATGTTTACATATTCATCCTTTTCGACTTTAAAATTCTAATTTTCTAAGCTATAGACGTCTGAATACACTTTGATATAACTTTTTTAAAAATTAAAAAAGTCAACTCGTGTATAAAAAATTGGATATTGCTCTTTTGTTTAATTAAATGATATAATCATCCATTAGCTGATTGTTACTTATGAGGTCGATAAAGAAAAAAAATTTTAAATTCGTTTTTATTTAAATACAAACAACAAATATTTCAATACACATCTTTTATGTACATATTTTACATTTTTTTAAACGGTTATATATTTTTAAACGATTCGAAACTTCTTTATTTACAAAAACGATTTAAAATCTAATAAAATTTTATTTACAGTCGAAAATAACAAACTTAATTGAGCGACTTAAAAAATATGGGAAAACGTTTTTCTCTTGAAGTATTTCGTTTTAAAATTTTTTAAAATTTCCTATTTTAACATTTAGAAAGGACAATAATTTTTATACACAGATAAGGGGTTTTTCAGGCTTTTGAGGGTTTTAGAGCTACCTAGTGAAGACAAAAGTGATCGCCAATGCCAGTGTCCGCCAGTCCAAAATCGTCATTTCCCCTCGGGATTCTTCAAGCTCTGTAAAAAAAAATTAGGTAAATTACAATGAAAAATATGCCTTAGGGAAAGAGGCTTTCATAACGTCTAAGCCTGGAAAGTAATAGTGTCCCCAAGGGTTTTGGTCCCATGGTATTAACTCTAACGAGAAACTAATAAACATGGAGGGGTTTTAAAGACTTAGCATTTAACCTGAATTATAGGGTCCAACTAATGGAAACTAATATCATTATAATAAATTTTAATAAACAAATCCTCTATTTTATCGTGTTTCATATTTGGAACTCTAAGCTTATTATGTTTTCAAAGGATAAAATTAATCCTTTAAGATTGACAAAAATGTGAACTTCAAAATTTTTCGTGGCATTTTGCAAGGTGACACCCTTTCTCCCATTCTTTGTGTGCTTTTCGTGATTTGTGGTGTCTTTGTGAGAAAGAATCTTTGTTTATTCTTTGCCGACGACCTGATTCAAAAAAAAAACAAAAAAAACTGAAATTTCAATAAACAAATCCTCTATTTTATGGTTTTCCATAACATTTGGAACTCTAAACTTATTACGTTTTCCAAGGATGAAATTAATCCTTTAAGATTGACAAAAATGTGAACTTTAAACTTTTGGTGGAATCTTGCAAGGTAGCACCCTTTCTCCCATTCTTTTTGTGCTTTTCGTGACTGGTGGTGTCTTTGTGAGAAAGAATCTTTGTTTATTCTTTTCCGACGACCTGATTCACAAAAAAAAGCTAAAATTTTTATAAACAAGTCCCCTTTTTTATGGTTTTCATAACATTTAGAACTCAAAACTTATTATGTTTTCAAAGGATGTATTTAATCCTTTTTTGTATAAAACAATGGAAACGTTTTGAAAAAGGGAATAATTGTCTTAAAGCTCACAATGAGACAAAAGAGATGAAAAAGGAGGAAATGATACTCGTTGAAACATAAAATTGTGTTTTTTCGAAAGTTAAGGGTGGGAGATAATTGTTTTAATTTAATGCGACCGGGAAACTGAATTAGCATTTAATGGAGCACATTCGCTCAATTGAAAGGGAGTCGTGTAATCGAGCAGAAACGACTTTGACCCTCTTTTTTCGCCCTTTTACCTCCAATTTTCAAAAAAATTTACCAAGAAATGGTTAAAATTAGAAGTAAGGAAAGTGTGAGATGGAAGAGGGTTTTATTTATGAAGGATCAGTTAAGTACCCTTAGAGGTGGGAGACAGTGTAGCCGACGTTCTCAAGTGCCGATAAACGGGAAAGAGTAGTTTCCCACTCCCTAGTTTATAGACTTAACCGAGAGATTTCCAACTCTTTATATAAATCTCACTAGGCCGCAATCTATACTTTCCGAGTTACTTTTTTCTCTCTTTCCACCCTTAAAAATATTCTTAAACGTGACCGGAAAATCGTTAAAATGCAATTTGGACTGAGAGGAAAGAAGTTGAGGATTAACGAGTTGAGATGTTTTCGTTGTTAGCGCTTATGGGGCTTTATTATAGTCTGGAGTTTATTTGGAGTTGGATATTCCAAGTTAAGGGTTTTGACCTGTGGTTTTAAGCCGATTTTGTGCTCAAATAACATCAGACGATTATAATAACTCTATAAACAGGCTTTTGGGCAAATTTTGGAATTTGACTTTTGGACTTTGCAGGTTTTGTGGATGCAAAGGAACATTCGAAGGCTAAAATTGATTTTTTTTTCTTTGGGGTCGTCGATTTGAAGCAAGGGAGGAATCTATGAAGGAATCTAGGAATCTATCTTCCTCTATAAATCTTCCTCACTCCCACAGAGTGACAGACTTTCTTATGTCTGATAAATCTGACGATAAAGAATTACAAAAGGTCTTAGTAATGGAAGAGGAACCTCCAAAACTAGAACTTTCTCTGCTGGCTCATTGGGAGGGCGGAACGCTGCCTCGTTCCTAGCCCCACCCCCTTACCCTATATAAATAATTGAACCAAGGGAGGAGTAGCACTTGGAAAAGATACAACTACTGTCAGGGGCGGACTGGGACCTTAGGGTGTGGGTGGGTTTTCAGTTAAGGGGGCGCCCGATTGGGGGGGGGGGGCGGCAGAAAATTGAATCTTAGAAAAATATATTCAGCAAAAACAGAGGTTCCCAAACTTTTTCACAGTGCGCCCCCTTTTAAACAAATTAAAACCTTTGCCCCCCCCCCTAAAGTTTTCAATGTTAACTTTGAGGTTTTTGAATGAAATTCGGGTTTTAAAATGTTGATTTTGAGGTTTTTGACAAAAGAAATTCTACTTATGTAAAACGTTGATTTTGAGGTTTTTTGACGAAAATTTGGCTTCATAAATGTTGATTTTGAGGTTTTTGTAGGAAAATTAGGCTTCATAAATGTCGAGTTCGAGGTTTTTTTTAAATCAAAATTGGGCTTTACAAATGTTGATTTTGAGGTTCTTCACGAAAATTTGGCTTTATAAATATTTAATTTGAGGTTTTTTGACGAAAATTTGGCTTTATAAAATATGTTTATTTTGAGGTTTTTTGACAAAAATTAGGCTTTAAAAATGTTGATTTTGAGGTTTTTGACGAAAATTTGGCTTGTTGATTTTAAGGTTTTTTGACCAAAATTAGGCTTTTTAAATGTTGATTTTGAGGTTTTTGGACGAAAATTAGGCTTCATAAATGTTGATTTTGAGGTTTTCGACGAAAATTTGGCTTCATAAATGTTGATTTTGAGGTTTTTTTGACGAAAATTAGGCTCTAAAAATGTTGATTTTGAGGTTTTCGACGAAAATTTGGCTTGTTGATTTTGAGGTTTTTTGACCAAAATTATGCTTTTTAAATTTTGATTTTGAGGTTTTTGGACGAAAATTAGGCTTCATAAATGTTGAGTTTGAGGTTTTTTTTGACGAAAATTTGACTTTTAAATGTTGATTTTGAGGTTTTTCACGAATTTTTGGGGATATTTGCACACAAAAAAAATCTTGAGCTTTCCCACACTCCCCTGGGGACAGCTTACGCCCCCCTAGCTCCTCCAGTTTGGGAGCCACTGAGCAAAAATAACGCTAAAACCTGACCCCTTGGGGCTCTTTCCTCCCCCCCCCCGGGGCCAGTCCGCCCCTGCCTACTGTTGTTTAGAGATAAACTTTTTGGAATTTCACACCTATGCCTTGAGGCCAAAAAGCCTTGTTATAGACAGTCCAGACTTTAGACGATGTAATTGTGATGTTTAGGAGAGAAGCCAAGAATTCTTTAGATTTTACCGAAATTAGGATGTGAAGGTCCGAGAACGTGGGCGAGCTGTGGCGTATCTTCGTGAAGCCAAGCGTCAGCCCCTTTTCTATAAAGATTGTATTGAGTCGCTATACATCGCAGTCGAAATTTCCCATCGTTGAACATCGACTGGACAGCAATCGTCTCAAGCTCGAGAAGCGCAGTTTCCAGTCCTCCCCTTTCGCTTTTAACGTATCGATGCAACCTCGTCAGATCACTCGGATGTAACTGAAACAAAAAATTTAAATTTCCGTTAGGCGTTTTCTCTCTTTTTCGGTTGGATCGTGTTAAATTGAAAGGTGCGTGAGTGGTAGAATGTGTCGGTGGCTTGGAGGGAGTGAAAAGGAGAAACGTGCCGCCTCCGGAAAGGTCATTAGAGGGAAAGAATACCTTTTATACGTTGATGGTAAAAGGTAGTCTCCTTCTAAGCCGCCTTGAGACTTCACAATAAGCTTTACTCAACGCTAAGATCCAACTCCTGTTTTCGATTCCTTTATACCTAACCTACCAGAATTAATTACCTGCATTTGGTTGACGTAAAACGTTAAATTCGCCGCCGGAAATGACGATCTCGACGTGCAGTTCGCTCTGATCTTTTCTCCCAGCGTGTATTTCGTTTTCTCAACCATCACTTCTGGTATCGTAACCGGTTTTTCTAAAACAAAAAACCAAAAGCACACATTTCAAATTTTCCACTAAATCAAAACTTTCTCAGAAGCTTATTAGAGGCATCATAAAAGGATTCTACTAATTTCTGTATTTATTATTTTAACAGCAAACTATGCTTCGCAGAATCGCAGCAAACCATTTCATTATGCACAAGTATACGTTCATTTGACCGTAAATTTAGATCCAGATGAAGGATTTATTTCGTTCATTTTGTCCTCACATTGTTCTTTTACGATGAAAAATTTATGGCGGGTAAAAGGTTTCAAATAATAATGAACGAATGTTCATATAAAAGTGATTAATTAGCTTCATACTTTTAATTTTCTCCTTTTAATTTGTCTGTATTATTTAATTTAAAGGTAGATCAATCCAATTTTTAATTAGGTAACAATTTATTTATTTTTGTCATTAGGCTTATAAGGAGGAAAAAATTAGGTGGGCATGATTGTCAATTTTCTCGTTTTCAACGTTTTTTAACCCAAAAACTTTTAAACTCAAAAAATCTCGTAAATTTGGGGCTCTACCGACCGCTCCACAACCACCAATATTCCCGGTTTTTATGTACCTTAGCGTGGAGTAGGTTTTCTGAAAATTTAAACACTTTTTATTGAAATTGACACTTTTGGATGAAGATTTTCGACTAAAATATGAAAACGTCGCTCGGTTAGAGGGGAAGGGTCAAAATGAATTTCTATGTTGTCACCGTAAATTAACAAACTTCGATGGCCCGTCTATAGGTTATTTTTTAATTAAATCTTGTTTGATAAAAGCATGTTCGAAATTACATTTTAATTCGAACCTCAATTACTTTTTTTTTTCCATTAAGTATCCATTCGATGTTTATAATATAGGCAAATGTTTCAGGCCTGTAGACGACAGGTTTCTAAGTCTCGATTTTAATTTAGATTTCGTAAATTCAAATAAGTAACGAAAAGGCATTAGCGGAAAAATGTAAAGAAAAAATCCAATCTTTTATTATCAAAACGAAGTTTTTTATAAAAATCACTTAGAATGTGGTGAAAACGAAGGAACTTCACGACTATCTATCATCTCCCACTTTTCCTCCACATTTCCCCCACCTCCCTTCTTACACCCTACTATCCCCCATCTTCCCATCACCTCCCCTGACCCTCAAAAGGTCTTTGCGTTTTTTAAGTATTAAGAAATATCGACTCCAAATACGGGCTCTATCTATGCCTTTCATACTCAACCTTTAGAGCTGAGAAAACGTTTTTTTGAGTTGATTGTCTAGTCTCTTTGGTCACAACCGTCAGGCTCAAAGTTGTTTATATAAATAGAAATATGTAAATATGAAAAATCTTACCTATTACTACTAAATTAGAAGTTCTTATTTCGGTATGGAAATAAGGGGCGTCCGCAGAAACCTCGCATTTGTAGAGGCCGCTCATTTCCTTCTGGACGTTGTTCAGCGTCACGACTGTTGCATTTGATTGAAAGATCTATAAACAAAGAAAAAGAAAAATTTTCGATATGAATTTTATCAAACAAAGCTTTTTTTATTGAAATTGAAGTATTTGATTGCCTTTTTTCTTTTTTTAATTTCCTATATTTTAGTTGATTTTGAAATTGGTTTCAATGTGAAGCCTGTCCGGATGTCTTTATTGCGAAAATATCTCTCAAACTAATTTCGCTTTTCTTGAAATTGCGATGGCAGCCTCTTGGGGAGGCCGAGCGTAAAGCTGATTAAATTTGCCATCTGTCAAGATGGGAAGGGAAATTTTCAAATTAATCATTTTCCTCATGTTTTTTTAAAGGACGTGGGATGAAATTTAATTAGTGTGAGAATCTTTTTTTTACCGGAAGGGCTAGTCCAATTAAACGTGAAGGGGATTCTTCCTAGAATTCCCCTTCGTGGGTACAACCGAAAAAGCAATCCGGCTCCAAATATTTTCTTCCCCCTTTTGTGCTCGGGCTATAAAGAAAGAAAAGGAAAAGAGTTAACGGAGAGGGTGGGGGTGAAGTCGGGGGATTGATTGTTGTGAGAAAAGCTTCTTACACGCTTCGCCGGGAGTCACTCATAAAGGCTTTCACATAAACAGGATATCCATCCACCGGCAAATCCAAATCTCAATATATATCAAACGGCTCTCCTCCTAACGACCAAAACATCCTTTTAAAGCACTTTTCTTCAAGTTTTCCACCACTTTCGCTTATTGAGAGTTTTAAAAAAAAGGTCACTGAACACAGGTTCAAACCATGTAAATTGAAATGGCAAAGAAAAATAAATTGGACGTAAAAGGGGAAGTCGAGGGATGTTTAATTCATATTGTAAAAAAAAAGGGTCTTAATTGCTTTCTGATAATTAGTAGAAATTGGAGAAAAAGGGACTGGTTTGGGTTGGGAAATATTTAAAAGTCGTTCTCATTTTCTAAAGAGGAAACGGAGTGGTCGGAGGGGGGTCACTTTCATTAAAAACATCGATTGACCGTAAATTCGGGCCCTTCTCATTCTACGCCCCCACAATCCGGCACTAATCCCGAAGTAGGTCTATCTATTAAACGGAGAGTTTGCAAATTGAATGGAAGCCCCTTACAAGCGGGGTTGTCCCAATGCCAACTCAGATTTCAGAGTCTCGCTGGACCCGAGCATTTGAACGCAGTTGAAAGGCTGAGTTTGCCGAGAGGAGCCTTGGAACGTTGATGGACATCGACGTTGATAACCCAATCAACTCGAGTCTCCAATTAGACTCTGTAGAAACAGTCGACCCATTTGCATTAACATCCACTCGACTATGCCAAACACTCAAACCAAATATATTAACCAAACACCCATCTTAATGTATTTTTTCAAGTTTCCAGAGATCTCTCTATAACATGAAACCAATTTAATGCCAGATTAAATTGTAGCCTTCCATCGCTCCCAAAAACAGTCCTCACACCTCAGCTTCGTGTTTTTTCTTGTTTTTTTTTCTCAAAACACATTTTAGGCCAAATCGATAATTCATTTTAAAAGTACGAAAAAGGTGCCCCCTTTGTTAAGGTCGAAAAAAAAAGTTTGTAAATCGATAAACCGAATTCAGATTCGTGTGTTTTGCCCTAAAAACAGTCTAAAATCTCATTTTGGGCCAAATCAAAACATGGAAATTTCAGGTACAAAAAATAAGTAAAGGATCACTCCTTTGATATAATGAAAAAAAAAATTCTAAATCAAAAAACCGACCTCGGATTCGTGTTTCTCGCCCTAAAAACAGTCTAAAACCACATTTTGGGCCAAATAAAAACATGGAAATTTCTGGTCCAAAAAATAGGTAGGTAAAGGGTCACTCCATTGATATACCTAATGGAAAAAAAAAAAATAAAAAAAATAAAAAAAAAATTCTAAATCAAAAACCGACCTCGGATTCGTGTTTCTCGCCCTAAAAACAGTCTAAAACCACATTTTTGGCCAAATCAAAACATGGAAATTTCTGGTCCAAAAAATAGATAAAGGGTCACTACATTGATATACCTACCTAATAAAATTCTAAATCAAAAAAACCGACCTCGGATTCGTGTTTCTCGCCCTTAAAATAGTCTAAAACCACATTTTGGGCCAAATAAAAAAAAATGAAAATTTCATGTCCAAAAACCAGAAATAGGGTTCCCCCTGGTGTTGGAAAAAAAAATTTTGAATCCAAAAACTGACCTCAGATTCGTGTTTTTCGCTCTAAAAACAGTCTAAAACCACATTTTGGGCCAAATCAAAAAATGGAAATTTCATGTCCAAAAACTAGACAAAGGTCTTTAGCCCAACACCTGGAAGGTGTTGGAAAAAATATTTTTAAATCCAAAAACTGACCTCAGATTCGTGTTTTTCGGCCTAAAAACAGTCTAAAAACACATTTTGAGCCAAATCAAAAACAGAAAATTTCAGGTCAAAAAAGTAGCTAAAGGGTCCCCCTTTGATGTGCTGGAACAAAATAGTGATTTTAAATCGAAAAACCGTGCTCATTAGTGTGTAAAAAAGTACACCGACTTTTGTAAAAGTGAGACCGACCTCAATAACCTCCTTTCATCCAGAAATCCTCAGGAAATTCGCTAAAAGTTGACAACTTATTGTTGCAACTGCTTGGTTGTGATTGGAAATTTTTAAGATTTTTGAACTTCAGGTTTAAGTTTCAATTATATTTTATTTTCTTTTTTAACAACTTTAGCCCTTTTATTTTTATAAAAATCGGTTTAGAAAACCATGAAGGAAAGGGGGTGATTGAATTCGATGGTATAGAGGTCACAGCGGCCAGCAACAAGTCATAAATCACTTTGAGACTGTGTGGGATGGGTTGGGGGTGGTGGAGGGCGGTTGGGGAGGTGGAAATGTCGGTTCCGATGATGGAAGGGGGTTACGCCGAGACGATATCACGGCCGGCAACCCCTTTTTCCCTTCTTTTCCTCCCACTAATTGCTCGCAGACGTATAACCGACAAAAAGTCTCATAATAGGAATCCCTCAGGATGTCGAACTTCTGGTTGCATTATTCTAATGAGTCTTTCCCTTGAAACCGAGAACTTCCCAATAGCTTATCTTCTCTGTCTTTCAACATAGCATAAACTAATGTAACGTACATTTATACGACTCAAGTTTGGGGCGTAGTTCGAAACTTGTAATCCTCGCTAATTTATCTCAATCCTACCATTTATCCCTTCAATTTGTTATAAAAGGTAAAGCCTGAATATTTTCACGGAGTTAATCTTGGCGTAACTAATGTTTTTAACATGGTCTTGTTCTTTTCTTTTTTGTATTCACGTTTCGAGTCACGCTAGGGCTGATAAATGGTGCCAGAGCCCAAGCTATATCTGCTCAACAAATGGACTGTCATCACCTCACAATCTACTGAACAATGACTTTGTTTAGCTTTTTTTCCACCCTCTATCACTATTCTTTACCTAGAATATACGAAAGACGTCAGTTCATAGAAAAGTGTCTGAATATCGGCTGTAGTGAAGGAAATCAATATTTTCTTCATCTTTTAGCGAGTTTCGGGAGGAAGATAGGAGCTATTGAGGCCGGTCTATTCTTTTTTAGCGGATTTCCGATGGAAAGCAGATTGGGGTCGGCCTCACGGAGGCTTATATTTTTTTACTGATTAAAAGAGGGAGATTGGTTTTTGCGTTTTCAGCAAAAATCAAGCTATAAGTGGCCATTTTGTCGTAAATAAATGAATTAATCTAGAAATTAGCCACTCGTGTAAAAAAAAACGATCAAAAATCAAGCTAAAAAGAGCCTTTTTTGTCATAAAGGAAAAAAATCTAGCTCAAAGAGTCCCTGGTGCCCAAAAAAGGTGACAAAATAAGCAAAAAAAAAATTTTTTTTTTTAGTTAAGAAACAAAATCTAGTTAAGAAGGCCTAGTATCCAAAAGGATCATAAATCAAGGTAAAAAGGGCCCTTTTCGTCATAAAGAAAAATAATCTAGTTGAAAGGGCCCATCGTGTCCAAAAAAGATCAAAAACCTAGCTAAAAAGGGCCCCTAGTTATCAAAAAGGATTTAAAAAAATCAAGATTAAGGGCCCCTAGAGTCCAAAAAGGATCAAAAATCAAGCTAAAGGGACCCTAGTGTCTAACAAAAATTATAAGTCAAGCTAAAAAGGGCCCTCTTCGTCACAAAGAACCATAACCTAGTTAAAAGGGCCCCTATTGTGTAAAAAAAGATCCAAAATCTAGGTAAAAAGGGCCCCTAGTTACCAAAAAGGATCAAAATTCAAACTAAACAGGCCTCTAGTGTCTAAAAAGATCAAAAACCTAGGTAAAAAGGGCCCCTAGTAGGTATAGATTTAAAAATCTAAATAATAGTTGCCATAAGTGTCAAAAAACGATCAAAATTCAAGCTAAACCGGCCCCTAGTGTCCAAAAAGGATCAAAAATCAAGCTAAAGGGACCCTAGTGTCCAAAAAGAATCCATGAACATTCATTTTAAGATCTTGGTGGAATAGGTAAGAAGAAAACCGAGACAAGTGAAACAAAACGAATTTTCCAACGATAATTAAAAGGTATCATAAAGGAGGCAGGGATATAAGGAAGTTAAATTATAGATTGATGTTGATCCAAGTTTGACAAAAGGTGAAATTTCTCCGCCCCCTCTAGTGAAAGGTAACCGCCTGCTAATTACCCAACATTTGTCCCGAAACTTGTCCAAGGGGAAACTTGCGAAACTTGGGGCAAAACATAGTTCGTCGAGAAGGGGAAGAAAGGATCTCTCAAATATTCACTTCCAACGTAGACGCTCGTTAATTAAATTGATTAAGGGTCCTCATTATAACTAATTATGTTATTACCCCCTTGTTTCAAACTGTGCCATTATTATTCGCACAAAAATATACCAATCTAAATATAGATGGACGAGTCAAAAAGGTTGCCTTCTTGATAAATGAACTTTTTCATTATGATAAATGACATTTTAAACTAAAAATAAGTACCTGATTTATTGTCTTCGTGGGAACACCTCAAATCATGAATCTAAAGCCCCTAAAACCCATTGCTGTCTTCTTGGCAACCTTATCATATTTGAAGACCAAATTCGATTTTTCATTTAGGTAACCTTTTCCTTCTCAATTTTGAATAAAGATGGGATATTCGAAAATCGACTCAAAAGATCATCAACCCTAAAAGAATTTTATTTCATTTTTTACCTTTAAAAGCTCACGTATATCAAACTGAATAATGAAACCGTAGGTGACACTGTTAAGCGTTCGTTTTAAACCACGCCCTAGCGGTGAACCAATAAAACAACGATAAAAGTTATTGCTTTAACCTTTGAAACGTTCTAAAGTGAATCCCTTTTTATGACCGAGGCGTAATTTAACGAGCGATACGGCCTCCCGAAATAATACCTCACTCAGTTAAGGGACAATGTTTCCCTCACCCTTTTCAAAAATCGTTATCATTCTGCTTTTAAAAACTACCAGTAAAAAGAAAAGGGCAATTTTCAAAAATCTATGATTGTTGATAAAGAAACCTTGAAAACTGCAACTTTCTCAAAAAGTGGGTTCTCCCAATTGGTGTTCCTAGACAGGGGCGGACTGGGACCTTAGGGCGTGGGTGGGTTTGTGGGTTTTCAGTTAAGAGGCGCCCGGTTGGTGGGGGGCCCTCAGAAAATTTTGACAGAAAATTGAATCTTAGAAAAATATATTCAGCAAAAACAGAGGTTCCTAAACTTGTTTACAGTGCGCCCCCCTTTTAAACCAATTAAAACCTTTGCACCCCTCCCCCCCTAAAGTTTTGAATGTTAACTTTGAGGTTTTTGAATGAAATTTGGGTTTTAAAATGTTGATTCTGAGGTTTTTGATAAAAGAAATTGCACTTGAACCGTAGATTTTGAGATTTTTTGACAAAAAATTTGCTCTTATATCCATGATTTGGAGATTTTTGACAAAAAATTGTCAATTTAAAGTTGATTTTGAGGTTTTTTGACGAAAATTAGGCATTTATAAATGTTGATTTTGAGGTTTTTCACCAAAATTTGTCTTTATAAATGTTGAATATGAGGTTTTTGGACGAAAATTAGGAATCATAAATGTTGATTTTGAGTTTTTTTTTAGGTTTTTGACGAAAATTTGGCTTTTTAAATGTTGATTTTGAGGTTTTTGTACGAAAATTATGCTTCATAAATGTTGATTACGAGGTTTTTGACGAAAATTTGGCTTTTAAATGTTGATTTTGAGGTTTTTGACGAAAATTAGGCTTCACACAATCACATGTTGATTTCGAGGTTTTTACTCTTTTTTTTTTTGACGAAAATTAGGCTTTACAAATGTTGATTTTGAAGTTTTTCATGAATTTTTGGGGACATTTGCACACACAAAAAAAAAAAAAATCTTGAGCTTTCCCATACCCCCCTGGGGACAGCTTACGCCTCCCTAGGGGGGCGCGCCACCTCTATGTATTCTCGGGGGGCGCGGGTGGGTTCTGTCCACCCCCCAGGCCAGTCCGCCCCTGTTCCTAGATACCCCATATACATCCACCATCCACCAACTCCCTACACTTCCCCCAATATCCACAACCAAGCCAAAAGAAAACCTCACCTTCCTTCATCAAAACCTCCACCACCACCATCATCGTCCCACCAACCACCTCACCATAAACTACGTTCGTATGAATTCGAGTCTTCTAAGGTTTTGATAGATTTCATTTATAATAAAAACACTGCAAAAACGAGCAATTCTTGACCCCTGAAGAAGGTCCACAATCGGATTTTTTATGGCCACTTTTTTTTCCCTCTTGTGAACCATTGTCCCCAAATTAAATTTTAATCCCGAAATCAATTTTCGTTTTTATCTCCTCCATGTCTAATGAACTGTCATCCGAATATTGAGGACATGTCACATTCCTAAGCACGCGGTAATTAGCTCGTGACGTGAAGTGAATAATTTCCCATTATTAATAACAATCCTGATGAAAATTTGGCTTTATTATTTAAACTTTTTTTTTTGTGTTTCACATGTTGTCATATGTTTGAAGTCTTATTTTTGCTAGAAATATTAACAGTACTGAAATGATGACGTTGGTTATTTGCATTCCGAGGTGTATGTATGTGAAGAATTTATAAGGGACGTTGGGTAGCATGATGATCGCTAAAAGGTAGCCGGCGATGGCGATGAAGTTGACGACGAAGAGGGCCAGTCTGGCGGTGATCCATGTTTCGAGTTTGGGGACATCTTTGTAGTAATAGACCATGAAAATGATGCTCATGACGCAGTCGACTACGGTCGCCGTAAAACCGATTAAGCTGACCACGGTCAAACCGACGGAAGCGAGAATGTCGTCTTGTCCTGCGGTGTCTTCTTTAGCCAAGTCTCCGGCAGCTTCATTGAGTGAACGATTGGCAGAAACGTCCGGCGGTTCGGTCTGCGAGATTTTTAATAGCGAGCGACGACTACCGCCGCGGTTGGCAACTTTGAAGAACGTCTTTGCTACGGAATTCACAAATAAAATCATCGACGTCATCTCATTGAAAATTCTCACTACAGGAAGAGCGGTCCCAAGAGCTAAAAAAATAACCACAAACATCCTATTTTTTACAGAAAAATTTTAATGCCATCCATTCAAAAAACCAATAAAATGTGATTTTTGATAAAACTATTTTACTAGTGAGACCATTTTTGGAAAAAGTGTGGAGGAGGAATATTTGATTTCTCAAAAGTGCAGGGCTAAATAGATCTCTCCACAACTGCGTAAGCTGTTCCTAGAGAGTAGAGGGGACGTGGGCAGGCTCAAGATTTTCAAATACATCCCAAAAATTTAGTTTTTCTTTTATTTTCTGAACATATTTTAAGGCTATTTTTCATCAAAAACCTTAAAATCGACATTTTAAGAGCCCATTTTTCTTCAAAAACCTCAAAATCAACTAATTTTCGTCCAAAAACCTCAAAATCAAAGTTCTAAGAGCCTTTTTTTCGTCAAAAAACCTGAGAATCAGCGTTTTAAGTGCAATTTATTTTGTCAAAAACCTCGAAATCTACATTTCAAAAGCCAAATTTTCGATTAAAAAAAATCATCAAAATCATGGTTTTAAGAGCCAATTTTTCGTCTAACACTTCTAAGTCAACATTTCTAAAAACAAATTTTCGATTGACACCTCAAAATCATGGTTTTAAGAGTTAATTTTTCGTCAAAAAACCTTAGAATCAGCGTTTTAAGTGAAATTTATTTTGTCAAAAACCTCGAAATCTACATTTCAAAAGCCAAATTTTCGATTAAAAAAAAAACACCTCAAAATCATGGTTTTAAGAGTCAATTTTTCGTCAAAAAACCTGAGAATCAGCGTTTTAAGTGCAATTTATTTTGTCAAAAACCTCGAAATCTACATTTCAAAAGCCAAATTTTCGATTAAAAAAAAATCCTCAAAATCATGGTTTTAAGAGCCAATTTTTCGTCAAAAAACCTGAGAATCAGCATTTTAAGTGCAATTTATTTTGTCAAAAACCTCGAAATTACTATTCAAAACTTTTGGAAGGGGGCGCTAAGGTTTTCATTTGTTTAAAAAGGGGGGCCCAACGTGAAAAAGTTTGGGAACCTCTGCTCTATATTCTTGAAATATCTTTTGCTACCTCATTTGAACGTTAGGATGGACATTAAGATTTATGCTACCCATGAGTGGGGTAGATTCTCATCAATTTTCACTCCAAACGCCTCACGCAACGTTAATAATGCGCTCATATCAAAACGTGACGACATAATTTACCATCCCGATGTCTAAATCGATAAAAATCAAATCTATTCACTTATATTTTGATAAGTTGGAAAAAGTGAAAGGGGGGAAAAATGTATTTTTATACCGGCCATAGGAGGTTTGTACAAACCTTTCATACCCCAAGGGTAGATCTGACATAAAATTATATGAGTTGGTAGGAAAGGGGTTCGACTCAGCACTCCCCATCCACCTCCCGTCTTCACTTTTATACTCGATGTATTTTTATTTCTTCCTTTCTCTCGGACGTTTACTTGATTTTTCCCTTTCGTCCATCCCCGAAAAACCATCCTGGACAAGCATCGACGTTTCTAAGTAGATTTTTCAGTTTTAAGGCAAAACGTTTTCGCTCATTTAGTAAAAATTATTTTTGTTTTTCTGACAAAAACTGGATGGTTTTAAATGAAAACAGGACGTTTCTAAGTTTTTCAAAGCGTTCCCAAAATATTAAAGGCAACTTTCTTTCCGAACAGTATTAAAGATTAATTGTTTGAAGCTCTCTTCGTTTCCTTTCCGCTTTTATAAAATTGAAAAAGAAAATTAATAAGTTTGCAGAGCTGTCTAAAAACGGAAGGGTTCGTTAAGGGGCGACAAAGGATTTCGGACTCGAGAGTTTCCAGAGAAATAGTCCAACTTTTGAATGGAGTGGGGGGAGGATAATTATACAAACAATGCTTTCGGATGGATTGTCCACCGACATAATTATCGAATCCTTTCTAATTTTTGTCCATTTTTTAAATCATAAAATCATGTAATAACGGTGTCCTTAATTGGTTTTAAATTTATTATTATAAGAAACAACTTTTTGTGCTGAGCACTATCACTATGGGCAAGAACAATCAATTTAGATACACTTTAATTCGGTTTGAAAATCAAAAAGGGCTCAACGTTTCTGTGATGTTTAATTAATGATGGACCAGATTGAAATATAATGGATAAAAGCGTAATATTTACTCTTCGGGGATAGAAATCCGCAAAGGAATTTATTCATGTCACAAACTAAATTAAAGGGAGTCGCTTTTAATTATAGCCCTGGGTTAGGGTCGCGTCTTTTCTCAACTTACCGAGCTCTTCCGAAGGTGCAACGTTTGAATTTTCGTGGTTTTAAAATATTTCGGTCGCATAATACAACTCGGATATTCCAGAAAGGAATTTAATTTATTTTTTTAGGTAGATTTTTTAAAATTATCTTGAAAATTTTCCTCTCCAATAAAAACCATTCCTTTTGACCTTTTAAACCGAGAGTTCCTTTTAATACTTGTTTAATGATTCCGTTATTAAAACCCTTTTTTTATCAATAAAATGAACAATCCTTTTTATTTTTTTAATCGAAATTAATTTTATTTATCAATATCGTATCTTGGGAAATTTGATATAGAAGGATTTATTTATTTTATTTTTTATTTTTTTAACGACACGGATAATTAGGTATCTTTATTGGACTAGCTTTTTTGTCGAAAAATTAGACAATTTTGAAGAATAAAATTTAAAAGGAGAGGAAATCGAGGAAGAAATTTCTCTAACTATTGGTTGATGTTATTCTTTAGAAAGAAAACTACATTTTTTTACAATTTTCAATTATAATCGTATTTTTTTAACAATTTTCTCAAAAAATTGTATTTAATGTTTTGCAATTTCCTTCCGTAATAGTATTTTTTTAGCGGATTTCCGTATTTCTTTTTTTTTTTTAAACCATAATTGCAATGTTTGTCATGAAAAACATTTAAGTAAAACAATTTAATTGCTAGTACCTAAAATCGTTTTAAAAAAAAACTAAAATTTCAACAAAATTTGTAAAAAAAAATTACAATCACGGGAAAAAATTATTTAAAAAAATACGATTACGGAAAAAAATTAGGAACCCTTTTAAATCCTATTTAATTTTACGATTTTTTTTACTTCTTGAAAAATTTATATGAATATGATTTATGATAGAAAATCATTTTTAAAAAAATACAACTTTTTGGGAAAATTGTAAAAAAAAAAAAAATTATATACCTAATGAGGATATTTGTAGGTTGTGGACAGATCTAGGTAGCCCGAGGACAGCCCGTAAGTTCAAGTTATGGGCTTCTTCTTCCATATTATAATGTTTACATCGATTCTTCTTTAATATCTCGTAAATGAGTGCAAATTACAAGAAAAAAAGAATCTTATTAAGGAAGTTAGACGGTTTTCTTTTTCTTTTGACTGTATTAGAGAGTTTGTATAAGTCCGGAATTGGGCTTTAACTCGGTAAAAGTTCATAAATTACAGGTAGAAGAGTTTTTCAGTGCTGGAGTGTAGGGAATTGTTTTAACTTAGGATCTTCCTTTCTTTTCCTTTTTTTTTCTTTTTCCTCAGGACCGCTTTTGCTTTCTCAAACCTCCAGAGGGCTCTTAAGCAGCCGAACATCGGGGCAGTAAAAAGGAAAAAAGTTTTATTCCCTCTCAAAGTGATGGACCTTTTATTGATAAAAAAAAAATTTATTATTTTTTATTATTTCGAGCTCTGGAACAAGTCAATTACTCGCCTTATCCGTCCCGCCATAGAAAACGTGCCCCGATAGTCTCCCGTTATGTTCCGCTGCGAATGACACATTGAATCCCGCCTGCAGATACCAAGCTATAGATAAAACTTTATTAGCTTTAGTATAGAAGCTTTCGTATTGATCACCATATTCACCGTATTCAACCCTCCGTAATATAGGACATTCTATACAATCTGTATAATACTCGGGTATTGTATTATGTCAATTAATTACTACGAGTAATTAAACCTCATTGTTCTTATTTGAGCATGAAATTATATAATATGAAAAAGAAATTAAATTTTTTATCTTGAAAAACGTGACCTGAAGTTATGTCGCCTGGTAATGTACAAAGGACCCTCTGAGAAGGAGAGCTGTGGTAGATTCAATTATGGTGAAGGCCCTCGGGCCTTTTCTGGGCCTTTCCAAAGGTTTCGTTTTCGAATATCAAACGAAAATGGCGGAAATTTCGTTAAGTATCACATACTCATACGTTCCTTTAATAAATTTAAAATCAAGTTTTTGAAATCTAAGATTTTAGGGGTAGATAGAGCTTTTAATTGCTTACTCCTTCATTTATTTAAAAAGGGTTGTTTATTTTTGTCTGGACGATTTGTAGGCCTATTAATTCTGTTCTGGAAGGGTAGAAAAGGGCCTAAAGGCGTAAATCTAAATCAAAGGTATCTGTAACGAGCCAAACAATCAACCGGATCACTGGCTCTATCACGTAACCCCCTTCTCCCCCATCCTGTCTTTCCATTCTATCTCGACAATGACGTCCCAATCGCCTTGATTGCTTTCACGTGTTAAATCAACGTTGACAATTCGACAAAATTCCAAAATGAATATGGAACATTGTAAGATGAACTGTTTGAAATACTTGTTGTTAATTTTCTCGAAAAGGAAGTTTGGGGTGGTGGAGAGAAGGGTGTGAAGGTAGGGGGAGGTTGGGGAAGGTTATGGAAGAGTAGGAGGAGGTAGGATATTGGGTGAGGCAAGGCTACTTCGATTTTGGTGGTTGGTGTTCGCTATCTATAGGAAGTGGGAGATGATGCAGGACTAGAGAGGGAGTAATTTGGTGCTTTTGATTGGAATTTTGTGCTTTTACTTTTTTTCTCAAATGTGTTTAGGGCGTGGTAAACTGTTTTCTAGTATCTATAATAAAATAAAACCCTTGAAAAATCGTTTTTCCAACGAGGGATTAAACCTTAATCGGATTTTATATCAAACCCCATTGGCAAACGCCGGTATTATCTCTTTTGATGACAACATCCAACGTGGATTGATTTATCTACGCCTTTTTCACCATTTTCCTTAACCACTTTTCAACCAATCGATCGTTTTTTTTTTTGCTCGGAAATAATTTCCATCGTAAAAAATGACTTGAAATATTTTAGTGACACGTTTATAATTAGTTTAAAAGACGTTAAGGAGATTAGGTTGTATGAATTAGCCGATTAAAAGGGTTGGGCGGTCTTAGAACGCTTCTCAGACGCTAATCTGTGCCCGTTTCCAATTAACGTAATATCAACGTTGTTTTACCCTTGTTTAATTAACTATGCCCTCATTTCATCTTTTACTTAATTTATTTATATAGTTTGCACTTCAGCTTTATTCGTAATTCACTTATTGTGCAATATCCACAAAAGGTTCTCTGGAAAAAGAAATAGCAAGACTGCCAAACAATAAATAATGGCATTATTCCAAAAGCCGTTTCCAAAGGCGACATTCTACTTTGACCTCTTCCGCTTTTACTTTAGACGATTTACAGCACAACAGATTTTTTTGATAATCGATTTTGAAATTTTTCGTTTTTGTTTTCTGAAGTGGAGGATAAAGATAGTCTAGGGATAAACCAGCCGTGACAAGAGAGGGTTTTTGTCTCCGAAAATACGATCGCTTAAAAATAAACTGAGACTGACGACGTTTCCTTTAGGAAATACTAGACGTCCCTTCTGAATCTATAACTTGTTTTCTTTTCGAAATGCTACATCTGAGAATCGTTTAAGTCTTAAACTAAATTAAAACTTTCCATTTTAGTCCAAAAAGGGGATCTATGTCAAGGCTGGGGATCTTTTATTTTAAAACTAAAAGAAAAAGCATTTTGTTATTGAAAAACCTACTACAGAATCGTATTTTTTTGCCCTAAAAACCGTCAAAAACTAGGTTCGGATAGGTAAAATTTACAGGCCCCCGCTTGGGAATTTCAAAAAGTCATTCTAAAAAAGCTATTTTAAAAATCAAGATATAAAGGGCCTCTCGTGTCCCAAAAAAGATCAAAAATCAAGCTAAAAAGGGCCCTTTTTTATAGTAAACTAATGAAATGTAGTTACAAGGGGTCCTAGTGTCTAAAAAGGGTAAAAAATCAAGCTAAAATGGGCCTAAAGGACCATTTTGTCGTTAAGGAACAAAATCCAGTGTCCAAAAAGGGTCAAAAATCAAGATAAAGAGAACCTTTTTCTGTCGTTAAGGAACAAAGTTTAGTTAGGTTAGGAAGGACCCCTTGTGTCCAAAATTGATCATAAATCAAGCTAAAAAGGGCCTTTTTTGTCGTTAAGGAACAAAATCTAGTTACTAGGGTCCAAAAAATTTCAAAAATCGTGAAAATCTGAAGAAAAAAAAATTGTGGGTTTTCAGTCGATTTGAGAAGCCTCTAAACGAACTTTTTAATAACCCAAAGTGTTTTATAATCTGTTTTTTATAGCCTGTTTTGTCGAAAATCGCCTTAAAATTAAGTGTATCCCACTCCCACACTTATGAACGGCTCGGAAATGGCCAATTCTTTTAGAAGAGTTCCCGTAAATCTTTCAAGTTTGAAAAATGGCTTTTGACGTCCCTATATAAGGGCTTCTTGTGTTTTACACTTACGAGCCTCCTTTCTAATCTATTGTCTCCCGGCCTCTATTTTGTCAATGTTTCAACGAATAACGACATAAAGAAATAATTCTCTTCTTCTTCTTCGTGGAAATGTTATTTCAATGGTCGTAAGGATTTAAAGATGTCCACTGGTGCGTAAAATCGGGATAAAAAGGGAAGACCACCAACATACACTTTGGAACATGACATTTTCCTCATGCCTCCTTCAACTCTTTTTATTGAAACCACCCATCGAAAAACGTAACATCATTTTTTCATAAAAAATAACAACGATCTACCTGCTATCCAATAAAATGCTTTATATGTCAATAAAGTCACGATATGTCCAATCCCAAATGTGAATTCTCTACCTATAGAGTTGAATTTAGAGGTTTTTGTAGATGTGGTCCAGGGAGTCCATTTTGGGGAAGCCAACCACCTCACCCTTAAGCACTCTTTCCACTTCTGCTATCATCTTACCATCAATCACAATCTTCTCATCTTCTTCACCGCCAACTTACTTCCCATACTAACCCTCACATTTAGGGTGACCACGTGGTACGCATTATGCGTGATTTTACGCATTTTTAGAGATTTTTACGCAACAAACTTTATGCGTACAGGCCTTTTTACACATTTCTGGGACGAAAAACATCCAATGAGATACCTAAGAGAGATTTTGAATCGAAAATATTTGACAAGAAAATACCCTTTTCAGCCAGATTTTGACCTTTTTGACTAGGAAAAATACTTTTTAGACAGATTATTAACCTTTTTCACAAGAAAAGACCATTTTCATCCACTATTTCAGACAAGAAACCTTTTTCAGCCTGATTTTGACCTCTTTGGCAAGAAAAGAAACTGTTTAGACAGATTATCCTTTTAACAAGAAAGGACCCTTTTCAGTCAGATTTTGACCCTTTTTGACAAGGGAAGACACATTTTAGACAGATTATGATCCTTTTTCACACAAAAAAAACCTTTTCAGCCATATTTTGACCCTTTTACACAAGAAAAGACCCATTTCAGCCAGATTTTGACCTTTTTGACAAGGAAAGAACCTTTTCAGGAGAGTTAATTTTGAACCTTTTGTGATACAAAAAAAAAGACCCTTTTCTGTTAGATTTTGTCCCTATTCGGCATAAAAATGCCTTTTTTTGGCCTAATTTTTAATCTTTATTTGACAAGAAAATACACTTTTAGAGAGATTTTGTATCTTTTCGACAAGAAGAGCATTTTTTTAGCCAGATTTTAAAATTCCATTGCTCCACTATTTGCAGATAAAAATTGAAAATCCTGGGTGTACGCAAAATGAAAAAATTTCTTATGGCCACTAACACCCCCCCCCACCAACTCCTTACAAGTGTGAAGGGATCGAGGACTTGGTGGAGGAAAGTGTGGAAAGTATACGTGAGGAGTATATGGGGGAAGAGTGGATGTGGTGGAGGAAGCAAGATGTGCTACCCACAAACTCCTTCATTCTCCACCAACTCTTCACTTCCCCCACACATCCCTTTCTTCTCGTCACCAACCCCTCAATTTCCCCCCTAAAGCTGATAAAAAAAAGTTTAAAAATTGAAATAATTATATCGATGGAATTTTCAAAAGGTATTTCGTCTCTCTAAAAGTCAAACTCTTTGATTTTTTTGTTTCTATTTTTTAATATCACCGTTTATTCAGCTTTCCGGGCAAATAAAAGGCTCCCGTTTTCGGATTAAGAGAGAAGAATAAAAAAAAAATAAAAAGCGAAGTCATTTAATCGGGAGTGGATTGTCGGAACCTGCGACTTTTTTTTTTCTGTTTGTTTGTTCGGTGCCACGGCGGTTCCTAACTGACCTAATCCGGGCAGCATTGTTTCCCTTCCTTTTTTCAACCCAGGACACAATTGCGTCTCGTTTGAAAAATGGTTAAAAAACATGAGAGAAGACAAAAAAACAAACGGGGCGACGCGGGAAAAAAACAAAAGAGCCACTACCGAAACTGTTTCTGGCTAAAAGAGAGGAATAAAGGAGATTTGCATTGGGTCAACAATGCACTGGAAACTCCTCATGGCAAAATTAGTGTCCTACATTACTCCATTGTCTCCAACTTTTTTCCCTCCTTTTTTGTCTCAAGCTGTTTATTTTTCTCATTTAATAGTCCACCTTTGAAAACCCAGAAAAAACCTCATCGACCTTTCAAATTCTGACTCACATAAGGCCCTCCCACTTCTATAGGACAAAAAGGCTGTAGTCCTATTCGTAACCTCCTATTGTTTTCGGAAGGCAGGGTCCTAACCTGATAATAATAATAATAAGAGCTTATAAAATAAAATAAAATAAAAAAAGGTGACGAATCGGTTTAGTGTTTTATTCAGGTAAAAGCTTGTGGTGACAAATACAGATACACCGCAAAATTTAAATGAAAATATTTTTCAGAGCTCATTATAATAACAAAGAAAGGTCAAATGAAGTGTTTAAAATTGCTTTCGGGGAGCGTAAACATTTTGAAATTTTATCAAAATAGATCGTTTTCGCGTCGCTTGTTTATTTTTAATTTCCTTTTCGTTTTATAATTTTCGTCTCAAATATATTACAATAATTATTTCGCTTTCAACTAATAGATTCCTTTTATCTCTATAAACGGCTAAAAGCAACGTCAACCTGTCTAAAAGGTACTTAAGTTCCTCTGAGCTGCTTTATTTCCTACTCCTTTCAACGAAGAAAATACTGAAGGGTAAATCCACTTTTATGGAGGAGTTAAAGGATAATTAGAGTCTAAAATTAAAATACTAAGTGATTAGGTTTGTATATCCAAGGAGAAAAATCTAAAAATACAACAATCGCCTCAGAAAATTGTAAAGGCCCCAGACGTTTTGAGAGAAATGATGTTTGGCAAGCTTTTCTCCCTTTATATTTGTAAATAAATGAGTTCGGGGAGAGCTCGACTACGTTTTAGAGGTAAAATCGTGTTTCAACTCCGGAATATAAAATGTATTTTCTGTTTTATTACAACAATAATATAAACCTTCCTTTTTTCTCTACTTTTTTCGAGCATCCTTTTATGTAAATAACTAGACATGTAATACAAAGTGGGATACTTTAAATTTAAAACTAAAAAACAAGGAACAGAAAAATAAATTTTCTTTTAATAAGTCTGGCAATGCTTTTTTGGCACCTTTGAGCGCCCTTTAAGTGAGTAGAAAAATAAAATTATTGTTAGAAATGCGAGCTAGACTTTTTGGATTATTCTGGGACGAGAGGTGGAAATATTTTTTATTAGAAGAACCAGTTGTAGCGTTCTTGTCAAATTTGTTTATTTCTCGTTTTCCTTGTTAGTTTTGGCTCACTAGGGTAATGTAGGCAAAACCCTCTATCCCCCACCAAAACCCAACCTTCTTCCCTCACTCATCACCTCCTCTACCATCTACTCCCACCACCTCTACTTACCACCAACTGAACCCTCCACTCATAAATCTTCCAATTCATAAATAAAGTTATAATTTGACTAAAATTTATACTTTTTAAACTCTATTTAGCATTAATTTTAATATGTTCGCGTTTCATATTTCTCAGAAATTCATAAGTTTTAAGTATGAATTTCTATAAATTCATAAGTTTTAAGTGTGAATTTCTATAAATTCATAAGTTTTAAGTGTGAATTTCTATAAATTCATAAGTTTTAAGTGTGAATTTCTATAAATTCATAAGTTTTAAGTATGAATTCCCATAAATTCACAAGTTTCATGTATGCATTTCTATACATTCATAAGTTTTAAGTGTGAATTCCTATAAATTCATAAGTTTTAAGTATGAATTCCCATAAATTCATAAGTTTCATGTATGAATTTCTATAAATTCATAAGTTTTCTGTGTGAATTTCTAGAAATTCATGTTTTCAAACTTATGAATTCAAAGATAAATTTATGAATTTGACTAAAATTTATACTTTTTAAACTAGCATTAATTTTAATATGTTCGTGTTTCATATTTCTCAGAAATTCATAAGTTTTAAGTATGAATTTTTATAAATTTATAAGTTTTAAGTGTGAATTACTATAAATTCATAAGTTTTAAGTGTGAATTTCTATAAATTCATAAGTTTTAAGTATGAATTCCCATAAATTCATAAGTTTTCTGTGTGAATGTCTAGAAATTCATGTTTTCAAACTTATGAATTCAAAGATAAATTTATGAATTTGACTACAATTTATGTTTTTAAGCGGATTTTAACTTCATTTTGCATGAATTCAAAATAAATATAACATTTGCACTTTACTTTCATAATTTTTAAAAATTCATACTTTTTGTGTACCTATTATTTTCTAAAAATTAATTATAAAACGTATAAATTTCTGAGAATTATGGAATTCATGCAAAATAACATAAATTTTAGCCAAATTCGTAACTTTATTTGTGAATTTATAGAAATTCATAATCAAAACCTATGAACTTTGTAATTAGAGGTGGTTAATAATTTAATGACGTAATGAAATCCTCAATTCATTTTCTATTCACGCTTGTGTAAAAAAAATCCACCTAAAAAAGATTTAAAGAAGGATTTTAATTATCTTATTTTACTTGTTGATCTAATGGCGGGATCGGCAAATTGCAGGCTCAGTCAATTTCGAAGCGAGTAAGCCTGATATTGATGCTTATGGGATATGATGATTAGAGATGGATAGTGGGTGAAAATCGATAGTTTGATAATGCATGTGTGGGTTATCGTTCCCTATGTAATTTTAGACGTTTGGTTGATTAGGACGGGAAAGCAATAGAAGGGGACTGGAAAGATTGAAGTTCAATATTACAGGTCAGTGAATCGTTGTTTTAGGAAGGAAATTCTGAAGGATCCTGTTGACCTTTAGAGGCTTAAAACGAAGTGAATTTTCATGTTTATATCTTAGGAAAGGGGAAAAGTAATAGATTTTATAGGAATAACGATGAGAAAGCTGTCGAACATATAAACGAGAAAGGAGTACATTTGGAATGAAGGAGAGTGGATGCGAACATGTATCATTCATAGAGATCGGACTATCGGGTCAGGGATCGACTTAACAATTCATCTGTCAACCGACCCCGTTTTCCATTAAGGGTTTCCCCATTTCGAATGTCGATCCCCCAGAGGAGAAAAGGCGACCTAGCGGAAAAGCGACTAATTAGAAACACGTGCGGTCTTGTCAGTCTGGACGCCGATAATTAAAATAATACTTGAGACCACACGGAACCGTTTCCATCGGTTGTCACATCCAAATTTAATTGGGCAAAGATCCAAAACGCTTGCGCAGCATCCATAATAGCTTCTTTTGCGTTTTGATGGCCCTTTTGAATTAATTACTCTTTGAAATGTACGACCTGTAAACAAGCCAGTTTAATTTTCCTTTATCTTCACCTATTCATTACGATCTCCTGGGTATCCCCGACTACCGTAAACATCAGCGATATCCCTAATTTATCGCTGCACCCTTATTATTGCAAAGCTTTATTTTTTATTTAAAAAAATTCAACTTCTAAAATCAAGACGAATATTGGCTAGATATAAAGAATTTTGGGAATTCAGTCGAGCTTTATTTGAATACTTGTTAAAAATCCAATATGGGATCAAAAGGAAAGTGAAGGATAGAACAAAATTCGTTATAAAAAGGTTCTCTCGATATAAAAAGGGAGATTTTAACTTTCTTGAAACGGAGTTATTCTGATACCCTTCGAAATGGAATTTTTTTTATAGGAATTACTCAAAGTGGGTTGTTTTGTGCCCCATGCGATCCGGCTATTTGGTAATGTTAACACATTTACGATGATACTTACGAACGTTTTAAACTCCCATGCCTAACTTCAACTATTTTCCACCATTCCACCACCTCCTATTCATCTCCCATCACCTCCACCACCCTTCTGGACCCTCCCTCCACCTCTCTTTACTCTACATTTGACTAACTCCCACTCCTCTCCTATCTTTTCTTTACAAACGTTTGTTGTACGTTTGTTTTGTTTGATTGTACGAAATTTCAAATGTACTTACATCGACTTGGATACCTGGAAGGGCGAAAACTCTGGTCGGCGGCGCTTCCTTAGGGACGTATCTGTAAAACTCCTGGTCTCCCTGGTAGAACTTAATCGAGTAAAGGTCCGACCCTTCAAGATCATAATGGCACATAAGATGCAGCGTCGTCCCCGCCCTTACCATATCAGGAGCCCACATCACCACATTTTTCAAACACCATGAACCTAAAACAAACAAAAAATTCAATTTTAAAAAAGTAATTTTTTTTAATTGAGACGTCAAATACACGATTTGGCAGTTTCCCCTCCTACGAAAAACGATCGATCAACCCGATAATGATTTCGGGAAAAGGCCATTGAATCGGAAAGATCCCCTGCTCCGATTTAACAAGTCCCAGATACCATTCATGGCCCGTGTTTGAACGCCACTTGACAGCTTTATTAAGAACGATAAAAGGCTCCTTATTTACTATTTATACGCACAAAAACTCATTCGGCTCTTTTCGAAAGGTGGAAAAATCAGGCGATACGGTTTTTTTCCCTCGTCCGTTGTTTTTCGACAGGAAGTTGTCACACGTAATGGAAAAGTTACACGAGGATGACAGGATTACGTTGTTTTGGTTGCTTTCTAAATAATTTTGTATTCATATGACGGCACCAAGGACTAAAAGTTATCTCTAACTTAATTTATATGTAATAAGGCTTGTAATAACTTTTTTTTAAACTCCTAATAACAACATCAAAGGTAACGAACCTGTTTTTACTTGGTTTTGAATATTATGTTTGTTGAATTTTGGGTGTTGAGTATTTTTTAAATATCCTCGCGTAGGTAGCCTCCACGTCCCTCAATAGGTGGCCTCCACGTCCATCTATGATTGACATCCATGTCCATCTATAGGCGGCCTCCACGTCCATCTATGATTGACATCCATGTCCATCTATAGGTGGCCTCCACGTCCATCTTTAGGTGGCCTCCACGTCCATCTATAGGTGGCCTCCACGTCCATCTATAGGCGGCCTCCACGTCCACCTATAGGCGGCCTCCACGTCCGTCTATAGGCGGCCTCCACGTCCATCTATAGGTGGCCTCCACGTCCATCTATAGGCGGCCTCCACGTCCATCTATGATTGACATCCATGTCCATCTATAGGTGGCCTCCACGTCCATCTATAGGTGGCCTCCACGTCCATCTATAGGTGGCCTCCACGTCCGTCTATAGGTGGCCTCCACGTCCGTCTATAGGCGGCCTCCACGTCCGTCTATAGGCGGCCTCCACGTCCGTCTATAGGCGGCCTCCACGTCCGTCTATAGGTGGCCTCCACGTCCATCTATAGGCGGCATCCATGTCCATCTATAGGTAGCCTCCACGTCCATCTAAAGGTGGCCTCCACGTCCATCGATAGGTGGCCTCCACATCCATCAATAATTCGCTCTGTAGGTGGCCTTCCATTTCCTTAGGACGGATCAACTTATCAACTTGAAATTTCCTCTTTTATTTTATTATTTATTTTTATTTTATTTTCTGAGGGGGAGGCATCTCTGAGCATTCCAAAGCCTGTAAAATGTTTCAGGATCTTTGAAGTTATTTTTCCGCTTTCGTTATGTTTGTTAACGCAATTTAATTTTACATTCTAGATTTAGTTCCAATTAGCATTCTAATAATTAATTACTTAAGTGGTATTTACGCTTAATGACTTATTCCTTAGCACTAATGAGGACTGAATTAACAGCATATCGATCTCGACGTTGTTAATTTAATGAGTGTATCGTTGGAAAAAGGAGAAAGAAAATAATTTTTGAATAAAGCAATAGGGAAGAAGGAAGAAGGGGAGGGGAGAGATAGAGAAGCCTCCATTGGAAAGTATAATGAAGGCTCTTGCCCGTATAGAAGGGAAAGCTCGGGTTGAATACCAATGGGAAGAGAGGGCGACTTTCCCGCTTCTTCCCTCGGTAACCTTCCTCCGCCTCGAGCTAACCTTCCGAGTGACACCCTCCTTCATTTAATGCAAGATTCCCCTCTCCGTTCATCACCGTTTTATTCATTTTACAGTAATCCTTTTACGGTTCGCCAATCACTCAGCCTGAAAATTCGCATTCGATAACCCTCGACGTTTTCGAAATTTTATAGTGAAAAAGCGTTTTCATGGTAAAAGGGGTCTGTAACTGGAGGAAAATGTGGGAATCTCGCTTGTTCGGACTGTGCACGGCTTAGGGATTTGCATTTAGAAAGAGACGTTAGAAAAGAGGCTTTAATCCCCCAGTGAGAGCCCGAAGCGTGTACATTCTGAATCACATAACCTCAACCACCCCTTTTCCAAGTTAAAGCCCATCATAGAGCAAACCGACATCATCCTAAACCTTCTACACGAACTGAATTTTCAAAGAAACCTTAATGCCCTTTCTACTTTATATTGTATCAAGTAAAACGAGACTTTTGTGTGTTTTTCCCTTTAGAAATAAATGATTCGTCTTTTGAGGTTCGCACAATTCGGTCTATTGTTAACGCGTGTACTAAAGTTGTGTAATAATCTAATAGGAAATATCCAAACTATGCCACGTTCTGGGAAGAGACGGTTCTAAAGGCTTAACATTTCCTCAAACCGCGTCGGAAACTCGAGGGCGAACTGGTCGGGAAGGAGGGAGAAGGGCTTTCCCGGGGTTTGATCAAGTTGAGCAAATGTTATCCTCATCTAAAGGAGGTTAACCACGATCTACACGGCCGCCTTGGGCTAATTACTATGTTAACATAAATGTTCCTCTCAAGGGTAGCGATTTATAGGAAATATTCGGATGAGGGCCACCACATACGTCGTTAATGCTCGAAAAACAAGGATTACAGCACACAACCTAACTTGGAATCAAAATTTAATCATTGAACTGGTGTATGGATTGAGCTTAAACTGATATGGAGGAAGAAAACCCTTATCTTGAACTTTCCCAAAATTCGTGGCTCTATAGACCTCTCCGCAAACATGAAACAACCCACCACCTTGGATGGGACGTTAAAACTTAAAAGCAAAAACAGATACAAGAGACCGGTTCGACACCATTGGTGCACCGGTGGTGGTGGAGTCAGGAGATTACCAAGTCCACCTTTACTACTTTCCTCACTATAGATGGATGTGGAGGCCACCTATTGAGGGATGTGGAGGCCACCTATTGATGGATCTAGAGGTCATCTATTGAGGGATGTGGAGGCCACCTATTGAGGGATGTGGAGGCCACCTATTGCTGGATGTGGAAGCCACCTATTGATGGATCTAGAGGTCACCTATTGACGGACGTGGAGGCCACCTATTGAGGGATGTGGAGGCCACCTATTGAGGGATGTGCAGGCCACCTATTGAGGGATGTGGAAGCCACCTATTGATGGATCTAGAGGTCACCTATTGGCGGATGTGGAGGCCACCTATTGAGGGATGTGGAGGCCACCTATTGCTGGATGTGGAAGCCACCTATTGATGGATCTAGAGGTCACCTATTGGCGGATGTGGAGGCCACCTATTGAGGGATGTGGAAGCCACCTATTGATGGATCTAGAGGTCACCTATTGGCGGATGTGGAGGCCACCTATTGAGGGATGTGGAGGCCACCTATTGAGGGATGTGGAGGCCACCTATGGATAGATGTAGAGGCAACATATGGATGGATGCCCAGGCCACCTATGGCTGTATGTGGAGGCCTTGATTACTTTCACTTGATCCCTCACTTCTTTTGCACTGTTCCCCGTTAACTTTTTTTTTTAAATTCATCGCTCCACAGACTATCTTTTATAAGCAGCAATAGATACAACTGGCCGGTTCTACACCAGTCCACAGGTGGTGGAGGAGGTGAAAGAGGTGTCTAATTCCACCTCCCAGTTACCCAGTTTACACGGAAATCCCTTAAAATTAAGTTTTTTTGAATTCCGGCTAACCAAAACTTTGGACTTCTTATAATGCTTATCTTAAATTAACGTCCCAATCTAAATGTTAAATTTACCAAGATAAAGAAACTCAAAACCTTAAAAAATTCAATTTAAGGCAATTGGATTGCACAAGATTTCATTTAAAAATCTCATTACCTCAGAAAACTTTTTCTTTTTTTTATCTAAGAACTTCTATCTAATCTCTTAATCCGCCTAAAGAAAAAAAAATCCTCCCTGGAAACAATTATAGTTCATAAATTGTTATATTTAATTAGTTTTATCATTTTTTTTAATTTTTTTAAACGAGTTCTTCTTTTTCGAAACTCGTTTTCACGTCTTGGGACGCATTACAAAAGGGGCAATGAGTGGAAAATTAAATATAACTTGTTATCAACGTTAAACGTCCCCAGTCCTACTTTTTTTTAGCCCATTCTTTTCGGACCTTCACAAAAGTATTAATTAACGGAGTTGTATAAAAAAAAGTGGGGTGGGAGTCTGGAGATAAGAAAGGGTTTGTTAATTCTCCTCTCATTAGCGGCCTAGCTTCGCTTTCTTGAACTTTTCCGTCCTCCAACCTTCTTTTCTTTGTTCTTCAAATTTTTTGTTTCCTTAAATTTCTTCGTAACAGACTTAAATCTTTTTAGAAATATTTAAAAAGTAATTTTTTGAAAAAAATGAAACTAATTAAATATTAACAGCCTCTTCTAGGGCTCTGTTAATTAAACACTTGGATGGGCTGAAGTAAATTTCGAGAGGAAAAGGCCCTTCGGAATTATGAAGGAGAGGGGGGAAGGGCGAGGGTTGAATATTAATCGAAGGTGGTTCTCCTAAAGGTTTCTCGGAAGGGGATGTGATGAGAAACTTGTAGCGAAGACTAGACATAAATCTAGGGACCCCCTTGTGTTTGAGCCAGATAAGAGGTGGGCCCCTTTGAAGACAACCTCATTCCCGGATCCTCTATCCAGGCAAAGGCACTCCGACCTCTTTCTACCCTTATATAAATAACCCCTTCATCATTTTCAACACAATATTGTTATTATACATAGTACCCAGTGTTGCAAGTTTCGGGGATTTATGGCAAATTGGGCTACTTTTTAAAGGCCCAATCTGGTAAACCTGTAATCTAACAAATTGGGCTATTGAAAAGTGTGGCCAGTTTGGGGGATTTATGGCAAATTGGGCTACTTTTTAAAGGCCCAATCTGGTAAACCTGTAATCTGACGAATTGGGCTCTTGACAGTGATGCCAGTTTGGGGGATTTATGGCAAATTGGGCTACTTTTTAAAGGCCCAATCTGGTAAACCTGTAATCTGACGAATTGGGCTCTTGACAGTGATGCCAGTTTGGGGGATTTATGGCAAATTGGGCTACTTTTTAAAGGCCCAATCTGGTAAACCTGTAATCTGACGAATTGGGCTCTTGACAGTGATGCCAGTTTGGGGGATTTATGGCAAATTGGGCTACTTTTTAAAGGCCCAATCTGGTAAACCTGTAATCTGACGAATTGGGCTCTTGACAGTGTTGCGAGTTTGGGGGATTTATGGCAAATTGGGCTACTTTTTAAAGGCCCAATCTGGTAAACCTGAAATTTACAAATTGGGCTATTGACAAGTATCGCCAGTTTGGGGGATTTATCGCAAATTGGGCTAATTTTTAAAGGCCCAATCTGCCAACCCTGTAATAAGTATGAAAAAATTGGGCAACTGAAAAATGTTGCTAGTTTGGGCGATTTATCGCAAATTGGGCTACTTTTTAAAGACTTGATCTGGTAAACCTGTAATCTGACAAAATTGGGCTATTGAACAGTGTTGCCAGTTTGGGCGATTTATGGTGCATTGTGATAATTTTTAAAGACCCAATCTGCCAGCCCTGTAATATGACAAAAGTGGGCTATTGAACAGTGTTGCCAGTTTGGGCGATTTATGGCGAATTGGGCTAATTTTTAAAGGCCCAATCTGGCAAACCTGTAATCTGACAAAATGGTCCTATCGAACTATGTTGCCAGTTTGGGCGATTTATCGCAATTTGGGCTACTTTTAAAGGACCAATCTGACAAACCTGTAATCTGACAAGATTGGGCTTTTCACAGTGTTGCCAATTTGAACAATTTATCGCATATTGGGCTACTTTTTAGAGGCCCAATCTGGCAACACTGATAGTACCTACCTATTTTTCAATGTGAACTAAAAATTTGAAAATTCATTTTTATGCAACACAATGAATATCGTGATTTCGCATTTTTTGAGGTTACATGGATTTTGGGGGATCGAGATTTTGTTATTTGGGGCTTTGATAATGATGTTTGCATATGTTTTTCGAAGGAAGAATGTCGTTTCCGGGCATCCCGGCCCCCTCCTTTTAAACCCTCGCGTTGGCTTTGGGAGAACTGGGGCGTCATTAATCTTTTTTTCCCCGTTAATCAACAACTTTACAACATTATTCATTGTGTGTTTTTATGATTAAACAATTGCGAAGGAATTAGCACTAATTTTGTTTTCAATTAAATAAGAGTTTCAGATTTTAACGTCATGAAAATTATTGTTCAAAATTTAACTCAAAAAGGTCTTGTTTCAACGAAAATGCCCGAAAGTTGTCTAAAAAGTTTTATGAAAATTTGGACACTTTTCGCTAAGAAAAGGCCATTTTCAGGCATATTTTGAATCTTTTTGATTAGAAAAGGTCCTTTGAAGATGATTTTATACATTTTTTGATAATAAAAGGCCATTTTTAGGCATAATTTGAATCTTTTTGATGAGAAATGACCCTTTTTTGCTTGATTGTAGACAATTTTTGGTAACAATAGGTCATGTAAGGCATATTTTTGAATCTCACCGATGAGAAAAGACCCTTTTTCGGTTTATTTTAGAAATTTTTCGATAATTAAAGGCCATTTTAAGTCATATTTTGAATCCTGTGGATAAGAAAGACTCTTTTTCTTTTGGTTTTGGAAATTTTTGATGATTTTTACGCAGATTTTGAACCTTATCGATTAAAAGGACCCTTTTAGATAGAAAAATGAACTTTTCTAGTCATTTTATGAAACTTTTTGATGGAAAAGATAAGAAAGCCTCGAGGCAGCCTCGAGAAGCAGCGGATTTCCTCCGGAAAGGCCTTCCCTAATCCTATCTTTGATGTCCTAGTTCCCCCCCGCGCCTACTTTGCCCTAGTTTGCCTTGATGTCCTAGTTTCCCGCCCCAGTCCCTCAGGAGAGTTGGGACTCTCGGTTCTGTGGAACCGCTTAGGCAATTTCAACTGTCTTCTACTATGGTCCTCGGGCCATAATATATTACCGTCACCATTTCCAACCATCTCAAACTTTCCGGTATCGAAGAAATTACGAAATTCCATTTAGGCCCCTTAGCATGAGCCCCAGAACATCTTCCGTGATTTGAACCGTTCTTAATATGGTCTGCGGATCATCAGACATTCCAATCACGATTTTCAACCATCTCAAACCTTAAGGTTACAAGAAAATCACGAAATTCCATTTAGGCCCCTTAGACAAGTCCCAGAACCGATTTTGAAATTTGAACTGCTATTAACTATGATCCTCGGACCCTAGGACTTTCCTGTCACGATTTTTAACCATCTCAAACCTTCAGGTTACGAGAAAATCACGAAAATGCCCTTTATGCCCTAAGCGAAGTACCAGAACCGCTTTCTCGATTCAAGCCATTTTCAATAGGCTTCTACCTGGTGAAACAAAAGCTTTAAATACCAAGTCTCGTTTAATTCAAACAATCCTAGCTCGAGTTATCGCGTCGGTACATATATAAATATATATATATATATATATATATATAAATAAATATATATATATATATCGCCATGATTGGGAATGACCTATATTTTTGTGATCAGGAGATCGTCCTGATCACGAATATATAAGCCTCTAAGCCGAAAGCCGCCGTGAGGCCGGCCCCAATAGCCTGCTTTCCTCCGGAAATCCGCTACACGAATATATAAGCCTCTAAGCCGAAAGCCGCCGTGAGGCCGGCCCCAATAGCCTGCTTTCCTCCGGAAATCCGCTAAAAGGCCATTTTTAGAAAGGCTTTGGACATTAAAGAAAGAACCTTTTTAGGACGATTTTCAATATTTTACAGTGAGAAAAGGACATGATTAGGCAAAATTTGAATCTTTTCGATGAGAAAGACTTTTTTTCCCCGTTGATTTTGGATATTTTTCGATAAGAAAAGATCATTTTTAGGCAGACTTTGAATCTGCTCGATGAGAAAAGACCCTTTTTCGGTTCATATTGCACATTTTTTCATACAAAAAAAAAATATAGGCAGATTTTGACCCTTATCGATTAAAAGGACCCTTTTTTAGGACGATTTTGGTCATTTTGGCCAAGAGAAATGGACTTTTCTAAGCAGTTTATTAACATCGTTGATGAGAATTTGAAAAAAAGGCCATTTTCATCGATTTTGAACATTTGAAAAAAATTAAAATTGGCTATCTTTTGCTCCAAATAACGACGGAAAACAAAATGTTTCAAATAAAATAATAAGTTAGAAAAAAAAATTCATAGAAGACAAGGAGCTCGTTAAGATCTGAGAGAGGAGGAACAAAAGAAGAAGGGTCCTGGAAAAGGTTTAATTGTTCGGTGACCCTTTCACTTCTCAGTCTCTCGAGTCGTCCTCTCTCTTATCATCCTCCTCTTTTTCCAACTCCTTTCCCTCTTTTCACGCCCTTCGACCTCCCTCCGTTTTTCGAGTGTTTTTCCCTGTAAAGCCAAAAGAAAGTGGGGGGTGACTGCGTGCTTTGGAAAAAGTTATGGCCACAAGAGAACGGGAAGGGGAATAATTGGTTAAATGTTCCTCGCTATTACCGGTTATATTCGTGTAGAAAAACGATAAAATCTTAATGAAACCCTAAATTAACGACACTGTTGTTTTTTTACTGAAAAATAAACCATTATAGATACGGGGAAAATAAAGACACAAATTAAATTAGCGCTGCGTATGGCCTAAAAGCACAAAAAAACCCTCTCACGCTACTTTTAACGAGGAATTAGAACGTCAAAATACATCAAAGGTTGAAAATTTATAGACTTGTTTTATATTCGATATTTGAAAGGCATTAAAACATATCGGCAAAGGCTTAAATCATTTGGCGGAACCTTTGGTCCTATGAATATTGTATAAGTTTAGAGTTTTCGGGCGGTAAAAGTGCCGTCGCGAGAGGGGACAAGTTCGATTGGCGGAGGCTTTGGAAGGGCGATTAATATTCAGTTGGCCATCCCCCGGCTAAGATTTACACCCGAGGGGCCCTTCAGAGTACATCCATTAACTAACTAGCTACCAGTTTAATTGTATTGGGACTTTTTTTCTCTCCGAAATAAAATACCCAATCTGCTCCACAATTAGCTTTATGTTCTACCTACACATTTAACTAGATTTTTACTTTTCGAGGTATTTTTCTCACCAAAATCTGCCTTTTTCGATTCATAAAAGTTTTTTCTTGTTTTGAAAAGTTTGAAGCCTGAAAAATGATAGAAGAAGGCTTAAAATAACAAAGATCTCTCTCTTGCAGGTCCAAATTTTTTTAAATGAATAGTTGACAATTTTTGATTCCTTTATTTAAAAAATTTAAATTCTTTCTATTTCCAACTATAAGATTTTATTCCTTACTTATATTAAATTTAATGAAAAAAAATTTGTAAGGATGTTTTAGTATAATATTTTAATTCTTAAGTTTGCCTTTGTTCTATATTCAATTAAGCACGAATTAATTAGATAAAACGAAACTTTGTTACATAAACTTTTGCTCCACTTTTAAATTGCATGAATAAATCATAAGATAAGCTGAATCTTTAACGTGTTTAATTTTTATTTATTTATAATAGAGCAATTTTTTTTATTGATATAGTTAAAAGGAATTGAAATTATTTATGTAGGTGAGGGAGGTGTGGGGAAGTGAGGGGGGGGGTGAAGTAAGGGGGAGGTTTGGGGGAGGTCAAGGGGGGGGATGAAGTGAGGGGGAGGTTTGGGAGAGGTCAGGGGGGTGAAGTGAGGGGGAGGTGTGGGGGTGGTAATGGGGGGAGGAGTGGAGGAGGTCAATGGGGGGGTGAAGTGAGGGGGAGGTGTGGGGGATGTAATGGGGGAGGAGTGGGGGAGGTGGGGGGTGAAGTGAGGGGGAGGTTTGGGGTGGTCAAAGGGGGCGGGGGGAGTGAAGTGAGGGGGAGGTGTGGGGGTGGTCAAGGGGGATAGGGTTGACATGGGGGAGGGGTGGGGGTGATCATGGGGGGAGGTGTGGGGTGGTCAAGGGGGAGGTGTAGGGGTGGTCAAGTGGGGAGGTATTTGGGTGGACAAGGGGGGAGGTGTGGGGGTGGTCAAGGCGGAGGGGAGGTATGGGTGAAGTGAGGGGGAGGTGTGGGGGAGGTCAAGGGGGGAGGTGTGGGTGAAGTGAGGGGGAGATCAAGGGGGAGGTGTGGGTGAGGTCAAGGGGGGAGGTGTGGGTGAAGTGAGGAGGAGGTCAAGGGGGAGGTGTGGGTGAAGTGAGGGGGAGGTCAAGGGGGAGGTGTGGATGAAGTGAGGGGGAGGTCAAGGGAGAGGTGTGGGTTGAGTGAGGGGGAGGTCAGGAGGGGGAGGTGTGGGGGAGGTCAAGGGGGGAGGTGTGGGTGAAGTGAGGGGGAGTTGTGGTTGAAATGAGGAGTGAGTGTGGGGGAGGGAAGAGGGGAGGTGCGTGGAAGGGGCACACGCAACCCCTTCCAATTCTTGACTTTTGGCCGTAAGACGCCACCCACTCCGTTGTTTTAATTTATTTCGGATAATTTTCATGTCTTTCATTAATATTAGCGAACTTTAGGTAATAATTGATAAAATACGGTCTTGTTATTTAAAAAAAAGGGGGTGAGGTGGGAGAAGATGTGCGGGGGAGGAGGAGAAACCTATGTGAGCAGATGTTTGAAAATAGACCGATTAGCGACCGAAAGCGAAGATTAAACAAAAACGATAACTTTTATTCGGTGCGGTTATCGAAAGGGTAGGATTAAAGGGATAAAAGGGTGCAGTCTATTATATAGTTGGGTAGGGCAAAGTTTGCCCGGGTCCGGGACATCGTTTGAGATGTGGCAACGGCGCGGAAAGTGAACTGCGAGATAAAACCCCTCGGGCTCTTATCTTCCGAAACGTGGAATTAGCCCTTCTGATTCAAGGCACGGCCCAAGCCTTAGCCCTCATCCCAAATTGTTTCCACAAATAAATCCCATTAAAGAGTCACAGAACGTCCGAAAGGCCTCTTATCGAGGACACACCGGCCGATTAAAGGAATTTTTTTTTTTATGTTTGAAAAAAACCGATAATTGAAAATTAAATCACAGGTTTGAGAACAATGAAAGCAACAAGTCCGACCCTTTTGTCTCCCCCTTCTACTTTAAATCGCCTGTTTGATCCCAACAAAAACCACTCATCCAAAAAGTAGGGTGGTAATAACTTAAGATTGACCTAATTCTCCCCTTATCCCTCGACACGGACAATCTCAGACCATTAAGAGTCATCAAACGAGATAAAAACTCGAAAAGTTCGAGAATATATTTTAAAACAGTTTTCTATTTAAAGTGAGGGTGTCGAAACCTGGCTCCCTCATCTTCAGAAAGTATTTCCAACTCGAGTTTGTTTGAGAACTCGTTAAAGGAGAGGGGGAAAGATAAAATCATGGAAAGGCTCGAAAAGAATCACTCAGTTGGGGAAGTTCATGTTTTACTTTTGTCTTTGGAAGTCTCTTTAAATTATCCCTCAGCTTTATTTTCCAACTTCCTCAACAAAAAGAGATTAAACGGGTCATCTAAGATGCTCTTTTTAAACAACGAGGTGTCTTCAATCATCGAAAACTGTCAAAATTTGATTTTCTATTCAAATCAGTCAAAAGTTCAAATTTTAACACGTTCCGACCGACAGTCTTTTATATAAGGCATATCTTAATATAAGGCATGTCTTTTATATAAGGCATTTCCTTTATATAAGGCATGTCTTTTATATAAGGCATGTCTTTTATATAAGGCATTTCTTTTATTTAAGGCATGTCTTTTATATAAGGCACATCTTATATATAAGTCATGTCTTTTATATAAGGCATTTCCTTTATATAAGGCATGTCTTTTATATAAGGCATATCTTATATATAAGGAATGTCTTTTAAATAAGGCATGTCTTTTATATAAGGCATTTTATTTATATAAGGCATGTCTTTTATATAAGGGATGTCTTTTATATAAGGCATATCTTATATATAAGGCATGTCTTTTATATAGGGATGTCGTTTATATAAGGCATATCTTATATATAAGGCATGTCTTTTATATAAGGCATGTCTTTTATATAAGGCATATCTTATATATAAGGCATGTCTTTTATATAAGGCATGTCTTTTATATAAGGCGTATCTTTTATTTAAGGCATGTCTTTTATTTAAGGCATGTCTTTTATTTAAGGCATGTCTTTTATATAAGGCATATCTTTTATATAAGGCATATCTTAATATAAGGCATGTCTTTTATATAAGGCTGTCTTTTATACAAGGCATATCTTTTATTTAAGGCACGTCTTTTATAAAAGGCACATCTTATATATAAGTCATGTCTTTCATATAAGGCATTTCCTTTATATAAGGCATGTCTTTTATATAAGGCATATCTTATATATAAGGAATGTCTTTTATATAAGGCATGTCTTTTATATAAGGCATGTCTTTTATATAAGGCATATCTTTTATATAAGGCATGTCTTTTATATAAGGCATGTCTTTTATAAAAGGCACATCTTATATATAAGTCATGTCTTTTATATAAGGCATTTCCTTTATATAAGGCATGTCTTTTATATAAGGCATATCTTATATATAAGGAATGTCTTTTAAATAAGGCATGTCTTTTATATAAAGCATTTTATTTATATAAGGCATGCCTTTTATATAAGGCATGTCTTTTATATAAGGCATGTCTTTTATATAAGGCATGTCTTTTATATAAGGCATGTCTTTTATATAAGGCATGTCTTTTATATATGGCATGTCTTTTATATAAGGCATATCTTTTATTTAAGGCATGTCTTTTATATAAGGCATATCTTTTATATAAGGCATGTCTTTTATATAAGGCATTTCCTTTATATAAGGCATGTCTTTTATATAAGGCATGTCTTTTATATAAGGCATGTCTTTTATATAAGGCATGTCTTTTATATAAGGCATGTCTTTTATATAAGGCATGTCTTTTATATAAGGCATTTCCTTTATATAAGGCATTTCCTTTATATAAGGCATGTCTTTTATATAAGGCATGTCTTTTATATAAGGCATGTCTTTTATATAAGGCATGTCTTTTATATAAGGCATGTCTTTTATTTAAGGCATATCTTTTATATAAGGCATGTCTTTTATATAAAGCATGTATTTTATATAAGGCATGTCTTTTATATAAGGCATGTCTTTTATATAAGACCCAGGAAACTTTCGTCCGGAAAGTGTTCAAGGTGACTCACAGAAATTGGTTGAACTGATGAACTTCAATTGGAGCTTAAAATCCATTAATGTTCATAAATAAAATAATTCTATGTCTAATAAACGTGAAAAAAGGGTATCTTGTGAATAAATCAAATAAGGAAGGCGTTGGAGTGGAACATTAAGTCAGAGGATAGTTTGAGGTCGGTGAGGGAGAATCCACGAGGGAATCCCTTAGTTGGTCATAAGTCTACATTAGCGAAGGGACCGGGACGGACTTCTCGCCCCGAGGCTTTTCTTCCTTTATCACCCCCGACGTTCTCTAACGTTATATTCCCGGGGGAGTTTTTTAATTAACAACCCACTCGTGGGAACGAGGAAAAAAAGAAAAACGTCGCGCCAATAAAAAAGAGCGTTCTCCGTTATTATTCAGGCGATAACTCGTTTTAATTACATCCCTAATTGGACAATATTGGTTTTGTGATTGTGCAGATCATAAATTTGTTTCGGGATCGACCTTGATAGGATTTTCGTGGGTGGTGCTAATTGTTTGATTCGTTTTCGGATTCGATTTGCCATTCTGAAAATTTTTTAGTTCGAAATGAGTAATTTTTGAGTCGTACACGTATTTTCTAGTATGTTTTGGGGACGTTGTGGTTTGCGGTGGAAGAGGGAACTGACAAGATTTCATTAAAGCTGAAATGTGGCCGGAGGACAAGGCTAATTTAAACTCACTGTCCTATTTTCTTGTTATTTTTTTCCCTCGCGAAAATCGTTCAACTCCCACCAACGAAAAAAAAATTGGGAGCATTGAATAATTTTATAAATGCCAATAAAAGAGCTTTCTAACGGCGTATTTATCGAGCTAATTGGTTTAGAATTGAGAAAGTTTTTGACGTTAAGCATAGAACTTTAACACTTTCCGGGCGAAGGCCTTATACAAATAGGTGGAAGGTCTTAAATAAAAGTCAGGTCTTAAATAAAAGTCAGGTCTTATATAAAAGGCAGGTCTTATATAAAAGGCAGGTCTTATATAAAAGGCAGGTCTTATATAAAAGGCAGGTCTTATATAAAAGGCAGGTCTTATATAAAAGGCAGGTCTTATATAAAAGGCAGGTCTTATATAAAAGGCAGGTCTTATATAAAAGGCAGGTCTTATATAAAAGGCAGGTCTTATATAAAAGGCAGGTCTTATATAAAAGACAGGTCTTATATAAAAGACAAGTCATGTATAAATGGGGGAGTTGGCGGAAAGTGGTGTGAGGTTGAGGATGGTGAGGGGACATTTAGGATAGAGGGGAAGGAGAGAGGTTTTGTCTAGATTATAGAAGAGTGAGACTGTGGTGGGGGAGTTCGGGTGAAACTACAGGAGGCAGGAGTAGTTTGGGGCGGCTATATGAGGTATGGTGACGTTGTGGGGAGGAGAAGTGATGGGAGAATTAGGAAAAGTGGTGGCTTGTGTAGTACAGCAAGTTGTTCTCCATGTTCCAATATTGACCATCTGGATTTTTTTTTAAATTAAGCTCAATTGAATAGTTTCCTTTTTCGGAAAGCTTATTAAACTTGAACTTTATACATCTCATTTTGGGTCAGCTTCGTACTGAACGTCAGTGTTTTGTTTTGCCCATTGACATCATTAGGCCTTTGTTTCGACGTAGAAATCTCTCAAGGGAACAAAAAAAAAAAAAGCTTTTTATTTATTTTCTTCAATTTAAAATGAAAATATTTGTTTTTTGGCGGAAGCCAATCAAGAAGCGCTTGCCCAATTTGTAGTCCCCGAAAGGTTTTTTGAAGGTAGACCGAGCAAAAAGCGGTTTCTCCACCACGAAAGGGATGATCCTCTCCCAGCCCACCCGACCCATTCCTGGCAAGCCTAATTCAGGAAATCAATTCGTTATGTGCTCCAGCTTCGACCAGACCCGCTCGTAATGAACACGTGTTACCTTTGTCAAGTTTTTGTTTCGGAACCACCCTAATATTTTATTCAAATGTCGTCCACCTGACAAAACTGACGTTTTTACGCAAAAAACGCAACCAAATCCGCGGCGTAGCCTTATCACCTAACTTCCATTTTTAAGAAAAAATCGATGACAATTAACCAAAAGTCTTCAACCCCACGACCTCATGTTTTCCAACATTCCCCTCAACCTTTAAAAGTCAAACGAAATGAGAGGCTTTTAAGCGGACCCATTGTTTTGGAAAAAAAACTTTTCCTGTTTTTTGTTTGTTATTGGTCCTTTATTGTGAGGTAAATAAAACAGGAAAAATATTAAAAATGGAAAACGTTTCGTTATTGATTTTTCAATTTGCTAAAAGCAACCCGAAAATGAGTTTCCCAATATGAAGATTCAAACCGAGAAAATTAAAAAAAAAAAAAAAAAAAAAAAGGAAGTTTCATTATCTTCTAACGTACCTATGAGAGGGGTTAGTGAGGAAGAAATACAAACAATGGAGTCCAGCCGGGCGATGTGCACACAAAAGCGTAGCGGTATAAATCAAGACAAATATTTGTATCCGGGAGAAAAGTTTTTATCTCATAAAAATAAAAGTTTCTTTCTCCGAATATCTATAAAGATAATTTATAAAAGACGAATAAGGGGATTGTCTCAAGACAGCCATTTTCTTAAGAAAAAAAAAAGTTTTTGTCGTTTAGCGCTTCATCTGTCTAGGATTTAAACTTTTTATGAGATCTTCGTGAGTAAATCTAACAATTATTAGTAAAAAAAAAAAAAAAAATTATAAAAAGATTTTTTTTTTGTCTAAATTGTCAATTTATTTTATTAATTTTTTTTTCAAAATAATTACATTTATTTGTGAGCTCAGAAAATGAAAAATAAACAAAATTGGAAAATAAAATATAAATTCGTTTAAAATATTGAAAATGAGTATTTTGTTGCCCCTCTAAAAAATAAAATAATAATAATAAATTTATTTTTAAAAAGTCATGTCATCTTGTTTTTACATACTCCCCTTTTCCACCCAGTGGCACTCATGAAGCTCTCATTACGTCAGTGATGAAGTATTCATTAAAAAGTCAAGAAAAACACGTTTTAATTGAAGGTAAAATTACCAGACGTTTTCATCCCTTGTGACCTTTTCCCTTTACAAATGAACATTTTTTCACTACAAAAAAATTAGAGGTTAATTGATCGATTAAAATGGAGGGCGATGATAAAGGGCGGAATAACTCGGATTGGAAAGGCTCTGAAGTGGAAGGGAGAGTTAAAAGGGAGACTCGAGTTCATCTTTTGTGTATGGAGTGGTTCAATTGAAAATCTTTCCCAACGTAATGTTTATTAGATTTCCTCCAAATTAAATCAAACAAAATCCCTATTAGAAGCCGTTATATAGATTATTGACTCCCCTCACTTCCGCTCACACCCTTAACCTTCCCCAACAGTCCACCACATCCCACCAACCACCCCACTTTCCCCCAAAATCCTAAGACCCTAACGTGTATGTATATGGTGAAAATTTGGTGAATATCAAATCGATAAAATATGACTGGAGTGGTCACCAGCTCAACTGCAGGTAGTCCTGATTGGCTTATTTCAGGTGAAGGTTTGGCGAAAACCTCTAATTAACGATAACGGAAGTTCGAAATCAAAATTGAACACAATACCTAAAATAGATTGTTTTATTAAAGTTTCTATAAATAGCTGAAGGAGTAATTAGGTTGAGAAGTGATGCAATTGACAGAGTAAAGTTAATATGCGAGTTGAAACCAAAACAAATGTTTAGCTACCCTTGTGCTTCCAGGTAACGTTTGCTCTATAGAGAATGGTGACGAAAAATTCATAAAATTCCACAAAAACTTTGTCTAAATAAACATTTCAGCGATTTTTGTGTTTCGGCTTGAAATTTTAGCATGTAAATTGAATGGGGTCATATTGTCAGGGGAGGCGATTCACCTCCACCGAGGGGGTAAAAGTTTAGGAGTTTAGTAGAACACTTAAGGAGTTGCGGCCTTTAACGAGACGAAATAAAGTTGGCCCGTGGAGGCCGAAGTGGGTGAGGGTCCGACTAAATCCTGATAGAATGGCGATTGCTTCCCTTTAGTTCCGCCCAACAACCTCTTTATAAACAACAGACCTTTTCTAACTCTAAGCATATAAGATCATGTCCCTACTTTCAGCGATTCGTAAGTCTTCTTTTACGAACAACGTTTTCTTCAAATAAAACGCTACGAAATCAAGGTAACCTGCAGTAATATTGTAAGAAAATGACAAAAAATGGAATTATGTTCGATACTTTTCTTACCTCAAATATCAAACGAATACCGCCTATTCTACTCACCATATCTAACTCTCCCTTCCATCCTATCAACCTTCCGACCACCTTCATCATCGCCTCCACCCCCAACTCTACCATCCATTCTAGCTGTCCTCACCATCCTAACCACCCCAACCATCCTCGCCACTACACCCACCTCCCCAAAAACATAGTCGCCATCTTTCCCACCACCCGAACTCTCTATCTCCTCGCTACCCGCTACATCACCCTACCACCTTTACCATCACTATACCAGCACATTACGCCCCTAACCTTTCACCACTTTTCCCCACCCTCCTATCACCTCTTATCGTAATTATGATTACGATTACTCCCAACTCTGTTTTTTGGAAACACGTTTAAAAACGCAAAACCTAACAGTCTTGAAGGTTTAGCATTTTGCCCCTTAAATCAAAAACTAAGTCTGTAAAACATCGAAGTTCATGTGTCATTTGAAAACTTCGAAATTTAAATATAAAATAGCTAATCAAAATGTCGGTAATTTGAACAAAAACATTTACTTAAAGTTGACTAGAAATGTTTTGATCAAATATCAAAAAGCTTTGAATGTCAGTGGAATAAATTATATTCAACCTAGATAAAGGGTAATTTTTAGACCCTGGAGTAATTTGATTCCGACAAAATATTTACAGGGAGAAAACAAAAGGGTAGGAAATAATTTTTTTTTCTGGATAAATGAGGCGAAAGTTTTTCCGAAATTGGGTTAAAGGGTTGATACGGGTCGCCCACATACCCTCATATCCGGTAGGATTAATGTAGATCTTTCTAGGGGATTTTTTTCCCCCGAAAAAACAAACATGAAAACCGAGAATGGGGAAATATTAAGAATTGGATTTTGAAATGACGTTTAATTTTCCGGAAGAAAAATTTTGATTGAATTTTCCGATATTGTTTTTTTGCTTTTATTTAAAAAAAATTTCTTGGAAGCGAGGATGAAATGCAGAACGTTTCAAACCGAGGCGGTGAATAAGTAATGGAATACTCGGCGCCTTTTTGCCCCCCCCCTCCCCCTTCCTTTTTACTAAAGAACTTCTTTACTAAACTTTGAAAGTTCATTAAAAGCGTAAAGAGGTAATATACATTACACTGGGATTAAAATAGGAAAGGGGTCGGGGGCTGCCATTGTTCCTTTTAGTGGACGAAAATTAAATGGGCGGAAAAGTACTGAATAAAAGGGACTAGGGAGGCTGTCAGAAAAGTCAAGACTTACCTTAAAATTTGTATTTAATTGCTTTAAACTCCTTTTTTTCATCACCATTATTTAAAACAAAATGTGGTCAAAACTCGGAGGGGGATCTACAGACCTCTCCACAACCAGGGACGGATCCACGGGGGGGGGCGGTGGCCCAAAAAAAAAAGAGAGATCTTGTGAGGAGAAGAAAGAAAGAACACAAAATCCTCAAAATTCACGTTAATGAAGACAATTTTATAAAAGAATTAACAAAGCAAAAAATTAACAAAAGGCAAAATTAACAAATTAAACCAATTATTCGTCAAAAAACTCGTCGATATGAACATTTTAAGAGCGACTTTTTCATCAAAAACTTCAAAATCAGGGTTGAAAGAGCCAAATTTTTGTCAAAAACCTTGAAATCAAAATTTACAAAGCCTAATTTTTACTCAAAAACCTCAAATTCAAGGTTTTAAGAGACATTTTTTCGTCATAAGCTTTAAATTAACTTTTAAGAGACAATTATTTTTCGTCAAAAATCCTCAAAATCAACGTTTGAAGAGCTAATTTTTGTTTGAAAAACCTCAAAATCAACGTTTTGGGAGACGGTTTTTCGTCAAAAACCTGAAAATCGACGTTTTAAGGTTCTCTTTCGTCAAAAACCTTAAAAATCAAAAACCTCAAAATCGACGTTTTAAGAGATAATTATTTTTCGGAAAAAACCTCAAACTTAACGTATTAAGAGATAATTTTCGTTAAAAACTCAAAATCAACGTTTTAAGAGACAATTTTTCGTCAAAAACTTCAAAATTACCGTTTCAAGAGCCTTTTAGAGATTAAGTTTAAAAATTTTTTTTAGAGTGAGGGGGGGGCTTTGATTTTTAGTGGTCCCCCCCCCCGGACAAATTCCTGGATCCGCCTCTGTCCACAACCTCACCTTTTTTCAAGAATGGTAAAATTTTGTGTTTGAATTTTTTGTGTTTATTGCCTTAATCTGATTAAACGATAAAGTTTCCTGATATCATAAAAAAAGGCGGTTAATATCGGGGGATGTTTTGTTTGGGGATATAAAAGAGGAAATAAACAGGGCTTAACATAAAAGCAGTTAAAAGGATCAAGGGAGATTAGATCGATATCATGGCCGGAAGGCTTCGATGTGAAAAGGAGCCGAGGAGAATGGTTCCCTTTAGGATTAACACCGAGTTCGTCTCCTATTAGGTCAGAGACATGAGATGGATTAGAAGTGATCTCTTCATAGAGCCCCCTTAATCGTCGAATGCCTTTTGAATATCAATTAGCTCAGTAATTATCCGTGAGAACTCAGGAGGTGTTTTGTAAAAGTTTTTTGAGATAAAAGGTGGTGAAAAATCTTGACTTTTAGAGGGAACTAGTTCGAGATATCGGGTTCCAATAGTTTGTCGGAAACCGCAATTCAAGACGAGGTCTTCTCTTTGGGGTCGGCGGGCCCGAGCCACACCCCGACCGCCAATTGTTTCCGCTCTAGACAATGAACCTTATTACAGCTTCATAGCCTCTCCACACGGAATTCGACAATTAGCGGTTACATGCGAGCTTTTGTTCAAAGTTCTATTTTCTTAATTTATTATTTATTTTGCACCATCGTGATCAGAGAAGCAAAGGCCAGGGCAACATTGTTTTATTTTCTCATAAAAATGTATCGAAATCATGCTTCTAATGGCAATAAAACGTTGAGGGGGAGGTTGAGAGAGAATGGGAGGGTAGGGGCGGTGATGAGTGGTTGGAGGTATGATAGGGGAGGTAAAGAGAGGGGTGGTTTGAGGGTAGAAGAGGTGATGGGTAAGTGGGGGAGGTGGTGGAGAGTAGGAAAAGTGATGGGATGGTGATGAGCGTGGCATTCGAGTTATGATTTTTAAAAAAAATTTCACCTGTGGCCTGGGGTAAAAGTGTAGGTACCTACACCTAAATAGGAAAGAAAAGAGGAAAAACAATCGATTTGCTGACACGCCAACCCTGTTTACAAACCGGCATTATTAACAATCACTCCTCACATAAAACCTTACTATTGTTTCGCACGTGATTTATTATGAAAAACGTCCCTGGAAAACACTCGTTTTATTCTCAGAAAATAAAACAATGAAATCATCCTCCAGCATTTTTTTTCGGCCAATTGTATTGGTAGAAAGTTGCTCGATCAGAATAAACAATTTCGTTCATCATTTTTTATTCGGAAATGGGGAAAATTTGAAAAATTGATGGATTGAGGTTGGAAAAGTTGTTTGATTTGGGGTTTGGTATGGGCGATATTTTGGCGATAGATAGTTTGAGGGTTGAATTATGAGGCACTCAAAGACGAAATGGATGAAAGCATTCAGGATGTTTATACACAAAAGCCTTGAGAATGGGTAGTGTTATGTTACTGCATCATTTCGATCGATTCTCGTTGAAAATTGGATTGTTTTCAATTAGAGGTCTCTAGAGTGGTTTTGGCGTGGAGTTCTGGACCGATTAGCGGGCGGAGGTAATAAGACAACCCGTCCATCCAATGTGACAACCCGAACGAGGTAAAATGTTGTTCAAGAGGGTGGGGGGGGGGTCTCCGCTTCTGCTCGAGGGTTTTGATACATAGCTCGGCTCCGCTTCCACCTATCATCACGCTACGGTTTGTTATTATAATTGCCGGGAAACAGTTGACAATTTAGCCCCCCTCCTCCCTTGTCATTGCAGTACTTCCGGATTAAATTACACCCATTTAATTAACTCTATGAATTAAACATTTTAATTAAACAATTTAAAGTCTCTTTTTTCATCAAAAAAGACAAATCGTTTCAATAAAATAGTCAAAATCACGAAAAAAGACATGGAATATAAAAAAAAATGTTTCAAAGAAACTTTAAAACTTTGTTATTGTCATAATTTATCAATTTTCCACATAATAAAACTCGTTCTAACTTTCCCGGAGGCAATTGACTCTCTATTTCAATGCGGGGAGTCCAAAATTACACAGCCACCTTATAAATCTTGAAAAAACAATATTTCATTTTTGTTCATAATTTTGCTAATAATACAATTTCTTTTTTAAATAATATGTAAAGAATAAGGAAAAAAGAGGCGTTTATTTAAAAGAAGCACTTTTGGGAGGCTCAAAGGGTGTTTGGAAAATTGCATTTGCACTTTTGTAGCTTTTGGCCTTTTCCTTTGGAAAAGAAAGAGAGTAGAGAGAGAAGTTAGTTAAGAAGAAACTCGTGGGAGAGTTAGCGTCTGCTCTACGTGACTCCTTCCGCGAGTCTAAATAAAATAGTTTCGACCCTATTAACTTTTTGAAAGACAAACGCTTTATACTCGGAAATATCGCAGAGATGAAGAAAAGAAACCTTTAGGTGAAGGAATATTTTTATATATTTAGCGTTAGAAAAGGTTATTTTATTCAAAAGAACTCAAAAGAGGAAAATATTTTTTCGTTCGAATCTTTCGTTCGTTTCTAGGAATACGAATCTCTACATTCTAACTTCTAAGGTTACACAATAATACATAATGTAAGGGAAAAAGACATCATTTGGGAAAAAGAAAATTCTTGAAATTGGCATATTATAGCCAAAGAAGATGGAGGTTATAGTAGACGAAATATGGTGTTGGTGGAGAGGGGGGGGGAATGTGATTTTGAAGGGGGTGGGTAGGAATGGGGTTTTTTAAGAGGATAAGTAGCCTGTGGGTTTGTCAATGTGGGAGGGTGTTTCCTGAAGTTGTGGTTGGATGGTGAGGATCAGAAGGTGGAGTTTTAGGATGCCTACTCAGGAGTGGTTATTTCTGGAGGTTGTCGATAGAGGTGTGGATATTCAGGAAGTAGTTGAAAATATTTTTTCGTTCGAATCTTATGTTCGTAAGGGGAGGTGAAACATGAAATGTTTAGTCATGAGAGGAAGTTAAAGGGGAAGTTAGAGGAGCTAGACAGGAGGGGTAGTCAGGAGGGTAAGTGGAGAGGGTAGTAAGGAGGGGAAGTTGGAGGGGGTAGTAAGGAGGGGAAGTTGGAGGGGGTAGTAAGGAGGGGAAGTTGGAGGGGGTAGTAAGGAGGGGAAGTTGGAGGGGGTAGTAAGGAGGGGAAGTTGAAGGGGGTAGTAAGGAGGGGAAGTTGGAGGGGGTAGTAAGGAGGGGAAGTTGGAGGGGGTAGTAAGGAAGGGAAGTTGGAGGGGGTAGTAAGGAGGGGAAGTTGGAGGGGGTAGTAAGGAGGGGAAGTTGGAGGGGTAGTAAGGAGGAAACGCAATTCGCATTGACTTTATGGTAACACATTTTTCAAGCATTTCTAAGAAGATAAAAGTTTTAGATTTTAGATTTTGACCCTTTTTGAAAGAGAAAAGAGCCCTTTTAGGCCTGATTTTGAACCTCTTTTCAAAAAAGGCATTTTTCAGCCTGATTTCCAACCTTGCTTGACAAGAAAAGACTCTTTTTAGCCAGATTTTGACCCTTTGATAAAAAATACTTTTCAGACAGTGCTTGAACATTTTTGACAACAAAAGACACTTTCAGACAGATTTTGACAAGAAAAAACTGTTTAACAAAGATTTCGGACCTTTTTCTACGAGTGAAGATCTTTTCTCCCTGATTTTGACCATCTTTGGCCCTTTTGAGAAAGATTTTGAACCTTTTTCGACAAAAGAGATCCATTTTTTATAGGAAAATAAACTTTTTTAGGCAGATTTTGTATCTTTTCGACAATGAGGTTTTTAACCAGATTTTAAACCTCAAGGAAAGATTCTTTCAGCGTGATTTTAAATTCTCTACTATTTGCTGATAAAAATTGAAAAGCCATGGTGTTCGTAAAGTTAAAACTTACGATTGGTCACCCTAGTTGGAATGGATAGTCAGGAGGGGAAGTTAGAGGGGTATTCACAATTGGACGTTAGAGGAGAGGAAGTAGGATGAGAATCAGGAGGGGTTAGTAACTAATTCTGAGGGGCTATTCAGATATAATACATTGAGAAATGATTCTTGGTGGTTAGTTTGGGGGGAAATTTCGAGGTTGTTTTTCTCAGAGAGCTCCAGACAATTACTTTTTTTTTCATTCACGATTAGAAGCAGGTGGTTAAAATAGACCACGAAATTAACTTACTTAACCTGAAACTGATTTAAGTGTAAAAGTTCGTTCAAGTTTGTTTTTACGCGAATAGTTGAGGGTCGAAACCGAAGGGAGCGGATAAGAAAGTTCTAATTTGTTCGTTTTAACGCTTTTAATAGTTTTAAACCGAACGGTTTCTTGTCATAAACCGGTTTGCGAAGTGATAAATAGTGAGGGGGAAACTCTCTTGAAAGAGGAAGTAACGAGAATTTGGAAGGACGAGAGTCTCGAAGCGCATTACGAATGTAGGACATGGTAAATGGCGACGTGTCCGACCTAAGTCCCGCGTGTGTTTCCCTCGCAAGTGTTGACGTTCCCCTTGTTTATGATAATTGGAGTGCTCGGTACTTACCTCGCTTTACATTAACCTCTGACCTTCCCCTTCCACCATCATAAATCTCAGAAAATGTCAAAAAATGACCACTAGAACAATCCATTTTGCTTTTCATCATTTTGTGTCTGTAATGTCTGGAGCATCCCTTGATAACTTCCTTCACGTTAGAAGTAGCTCTTGAGATATTCAAGCTTTTTTCGAGTGGAGGAACAACTGAAAATTAGGACGTCAAATCTGTATCCGATACGTCCATCAATCAGTTTCACATGATAGGAAAGTGAGAGAGACAATTCATAAATTCGTATAGAGATATAAAGGGGGCGAACATCAGGATATTAATTCAACATTGATGGACGAAAGCGATCCATCAAAAAGCGAGGACGTGTATCTACACTTTTACCACGTTTATGAATAAAAACGTCAGTTCTCCTTTGCAGAAAAATCACAAAAAATTCCACTTAGATGATCAGGAAATGGAAAAATTTAAAACGCTATCATTCTACTATCTAGCTTAATAAAATGCCGTGTACATTACAGAGAGTTTAAATCGGTCAGATCTTCCTATATATAAACACGCGAGGTAGGAAATATATGGGAAGGTTAATCAATAATGTTTTTTCCTCTACAAACGTGTTGAATAAAAGATTGTAAGTGAAGTAAATTATGCAAAACAGAAACTACTTTGCATTTTTAATTTACTTGATGTTCCTCGTTTATTTGAAATATGGAATTTTACCATTTCGATGGTTTAAAAAGAGACATTTTAAACGAGGATAATTAACCATTTAAAATGTAACGTCAAATGGGATTGGATTAATTTTTGATTTTGTTTCGAAAAGAAAAACCCTTTTCAGCCAGATTTGACCCTTTTTATCAGGGAAAGAGATTTTCAGATCAATTTGAACCATTTTTGACGATAAAAGACCCTTTTCAGTCAGATTTTGAACCTTTTTCGACAAGAAAAGACCCTTTTCAGCCTGTTTTTGAACCTTTTTTGACAAGAAACGACCCTTTTCAGCCAGCTTTTGACCCTTTTTGACAAGAAAAGAGATTTTCAGATAAATTTGAACCATTTTTGACAAGAAAAGACCCTTTTTACATAGATTTTGAACCTTTTTCGTAAGAAGAGACCCTCTTTCAGCCTAATTTTCAACCCTTGTTCAAAAACAAAAACCCTTTTCAGCTTGTTTTTGAACCTTTTTTTGACAAGAAACGACCCTTTTCAGCCAGCTTTTGACCCTTTTTGACAAGGAAAGAGATTTTCAGATAAATTTGAACCATTTTTGACAAGAAAAGACCCTTTTTACATAGATTTTGAACCTTTTTCGTAAGAAGAGACCCTTTTTCAGCCTAATTTTCAACCCTTATTAAAAAACAAAAACCCTTTTCAGCTTGTTTTTGAACCTTTTTTTGACAAGAAACGACCCTTTTCAGCCAGCTTTTGACCCTTTTTGACAAGAAAAGAGATTTTCAGATAAATTTGAACCATTTTTGACAAGAAAAGACCCTTTTTACATAGATTTTGAACCTTTTTCGTAAGAAGAGACCCTCTTTCAGCCTAATTTTCAACCCTTGTTCAAAAACAAAAACCCTTTTCAGCTTGTTTTTGAACCTTTTTTTGACAAGAAACGACCCTTTTCAGCCAGCTTTTGACCCTTTTTGACAAGAAAAGAGATTTTCAGATAAATTTGAACCATTTTTGACAAGAAAAGACCCTTTTTACATAGATTTTGAACCTTTTTCGTAAGAGACCCTTTTTCAGCCTAATTTTCAACCCTTATTCAAAAACAAAAACCCTTTTCAGCTTGTTTTTGAACCTTTTTTTGACAAGAAACGACCCTTTTCAGCCAGCTTTTGACCCTTTTTGACAAGAAAAGAGATTTTCAGATAAATTTGAACCATTTTTGACAAGAAAAGACCATTTTTAGCCTAATTTTCAACCCTTGTTCAAAAAAACAAAAACCTTTTTCAGCCTGTTTTTGAACCTTTTTTGACAAGGAACGACCTTTTTTGACTTTTCAGCCAGCGTTTGACCCTTTTTGACAAGTCAAGAGATTTCAGATGAATCACTTTTGACAAGAAAAAGACCCTTTTAATCATGTTTTGAACCTTTTTCGATAAGAAAAGACCCTTTACAGTCAAATTTTCAACCCTTGTTGAAAAACAAACACCCTTTTCAGCCTGGTTTTGACCCTTTTTGACAAGTCAAGAGATTTTCAGATACATTTGAACCATTTTTGACAAGAAAAGACCCTTTTTACATAGATTTTGAACCTTTTTCGACAAGAAAAGACCCTTTTTAGCCTAATTTTCAACCCTTGTTAAAAAAAAACCTTTTTCAGCCTGTTTTTGTACCTTTTTTGACAAGAAACGACCCTTTTCAGCCAGCTTTTGACCCTTTTTGACAAGTCAAGAGATTTTCAGATGAATCACTTTTGACAAGAAAAAGACCCTTTTAATCATGTTTTGAACCTTTTTCGACAAGAAAAGACCCTTTTCAGTCAAATTTTGAACCTTCTTTAAAAAACAAAAACCCTTTTCAGCCTAATTTTGAACCTTTTTCGACAAGAAACGACAAGATGTCGTTTGGGTGGTCTTGGATTTGTTGGTGAAGAAGAAATCTTGGAGGATGAATTTTGAGCAAATTTATTAAGAAGCTCCAGATTTATAGCTTTGACTTATTAAATTTTGCTTTGTTTGTAAAGAAAATGCCTTCTTTCCTAATTTTTTTGGAGGTTTTAAAAAAAGAGTAGGCGAATCACGTATATTGCTTATAGTGAAGCTATTTGTCCCCCAGAGTTCGATTTCCAGTTCACAAATGGGAGCTCGTTGTAACGATGTTTGTCCTCAAAGAAAGAAAAAAAAACCCATTCGAGGGTGTCAGACCCGAGTGTCGATATCGAAAAGAAAATCCCTTACCTGGAACAAAAAAAACAAAAAATTATATTTTTTCAATCAAGTTTCAATTAAATGATAAGGTAAAAATGGCAATCTTTCTGGTTGAAAGTTTCAAAAAGTACTTTTTCAATTTATTTTACAAAAGTACTTATGATAAGATATTTTTTATGACGAAGTTAGGCTAAGAGTTTTGTTGTTGTTATTTTTGTTGGTATATTCCTACGGTTCATCTCCCCCTTGATCTGACTGGAAAGGATGTTTTCTATCCCTAAAACGAGTGGGGGGTCAAGTTCTGAAGAAACTATTCAAGAGGTTGGATGAAGAGGGGTCGACGGGGGATATCTCGTCTTTAACTCATACTCCGAAAAACTCCTCACATACGATATATCTCAGACGAACTTTTCGCCCTAAATACGTCACAGAAAGGGGAACAAAAATAGGGAGAGACGTTTAACTTTTATCTTTCAACTTCTGATTTAGCATTCGCCTCTGTAGAGTCTCCCCGGGCGGGAATAAATTTCATGTGCGATAAAACTCGATTAAGTCCGAAATTTTCGAAACGGCAAACATCCGATAATTGCACGTCTGCATTTCAAATCGCTATTTGTCGCCCAAACAGAAACTCTGATTCCTCTCTCACAAATAAAAATTAATTTTTTTCGGATTTCCGTAGGAAAGAGGCTATTGAGGTGGTCAGCTTCTTACATATTTTCGTGATCAGGATGCTCTAAGGATCACAAAAATATAAAAAGTTCTTTTCATGTTAACGTAGGCAGATATTTATTTAATTTTATTTTATTATTTTTTTTTTTTCAGGCAGAACACTTAAGTTTTGGCATTTTTCCAAACTCCTATTAACTTTTTCTTATAAGTTAAACGCCTTAAAATATTTTTTTGAAGTAAAAAATTCAATTTCACATTCGTCCTAGATTAAAAAAGCCTCGAGGCAGCCTCGAGAAGCAGCGGATTTCCTCCGGAAAGGCCTTCCCTAAGCCTATTTTGATGTCCTCATTATCTCCGCCTCAGGAAAATAAAATGGGCCTCCGAGCCCGGAGCCTCCATCGCACCGACCACAAGCTTCAATTCCTCTAGAAATGTGCTAAAGATTTTCATAACCTTAGGAATATTAATCAAGTACATATCAACTCAAACCACGTGATTTTCGCCGCCAAAAGTTCAAATTCTAAAATTAATTTCATCAATGCCCTAAGTAGCTTCTTTTTCGTATGCGGGTTTGATCTGTTGTCAAATGTGAATTCTCAGTTCATGAGCAGCTCCTATAATCGATTTCAACCATCTCCTGCTCTTATTTCCAAAGATGACGAAATTCCATTTAAGTCCCTCAGGGGAGTCCCAGAACCGCTTAGGCGATTTCAACTGTCTTCTACTATGGTCCTCGGGCCATAATATATTTCCGTCACCATTTCCAACCATCTCAAACTTTCGGGTATCGAAGAAATCACGAAATTCCATTTAGGCCCCTTAGCATGGGTCCCAGAACATCTTCCGTGTTTTGAACCGTTCTTAATACGGTCTGCGGATCATCAGACATTCCCATCACGATTTTCAACCATCTCAAACCTTAAGATTACAAGAAAATCACGAAATTCCATTTAGGCCCCTTAGACAAGTCCCAGAACCGATTTTGAAATTTGAACTGCTATTAACTATGATCCTCGGCCCCTAGGACTTCTCCCGTCACGATTTTCAAACCATCTCAAACCTTCAGGTTCCGAGAAAATCACGAAAATGCCCTTTATGCCCTAAGCGAAGTACCAGAACCGCTTTCTCGATTCAAGCCATTTTCAATAGGCTTCTACCTGGTGAAACAAAAGCTTTAAATACCAAGTCTCGTTTAATTCAAACAATCCTAGCTCGAGTTATCGCGTCGGTACATATATAAATATATAAATATATATATATATATATATATATCCACAAGATTGGGAATGACCTATATTTTCGTGATCAGGAGATCGTCCTGATCACGAATATATAAGCCTCTAAGCCGAAAGCCGCCGTGAGGCCGGCCCCAATAGCCTGCTTTCCTCCGGAAATCCGCTAAAAAGAGAATTTTAAGCTTTCCGTATTAGACAAAGCCTTGGATAAAATAATTAAATTCTCGTTTTAATTAGAGAAAGCTTGAAGAAATGAAATTACACACTAATTAAAGGACAACGAAATAAAAAAAGGATTTGCCCTTCAGACAAAAATTTAAAGAAAAAAATACGTTAAAAGGGAAACAAAATTAAGAGAAAATGGAGGAAAAAATGTGTCTGACATTATTACACTCATAAGCCCTTATCGTAGGAGAGAAACACGAACAAAGTAATTGCGTTTTTATGTAGGAGTCGATATATAAAAGGCACTTTCCTTCTTACCCACGAGTCTCGACTTAGTGTCATTTTGCTTCGTCTAGGTGTATAAACGTTGAAATATGACTGGGATTTATTTTTATGGTTATCGCCCTAATGTGTACCTTACAAATACGGAGGGCCATAAAAATCGACTAAAAACCGACGGATGTTCTTCTTTTCAGATTGTAAGACATGGAAAACTTAAAATGGGAGATGAAGAACTGTCCGGAAAAAACACATCAGTTACATGCATTATGATGTAAGTGACAGCGGTTCATTTTGGCGAAGGATTCTCTCATGGGAATCTGACAGGTTTCTTAAAAAACGTTTTTCTGAAGAATTTTTTTTTCTTTCTTTTATGAAAGTAAATTAGGTTATTATCTTTATTTTCTGAGAGACTCTATAATCTGGCGGTGTTGATTTTAACAAAAAGTAGGGTTTTGGTAAACAGGAGGTTTTGTTTGCTTTCAATTAAAGGACCTTTTTTACTGCACGATCTTTTCGCATGGAAGCACAAAACTCGAATTTAAGACTCAGCGTTTTAAAAACTTCAAAAATTACTTTAAGTGGTTACAAAGTTGGCGGTATTTATCAACGAGGTAATCCGCCTATCCCGGCAAGAAAATTAAATTAATCTCCCCCTACCATTTTCGACAGTTAAAATCCAAATTGATAGTCCTAATAATTGATAAATTGAGGAATATTTAGTAATCGCTTTTACTTTCATGAATGTTTTATATTGAAGGTATTGCGAGAGGGATGAGAGAAAAAAAAACAATTACTCTAAGAATGAAAATAGGTCGAGAGCCTTCTGTAACAAGAATGGTTAAAAATTGAAGGTTTCCTGTTCCAAAAGTCTGTTGGGAATGTACAAATTTAAAACCCTTGGGATGAAAAATCCTTGAAGGAAAACAATCTTCTTGTGTAAATTGTGCACCTTTTACGACTATACCTTAAAACCCTCTTATCTGAAATTCTTAACAATCGGAGGAAGAAACGAGAATTTTTTTTAAATCATCAAAAATGGGATCAAAATAGTCTCTTTTTTTGTTTAAGACATGATTTACTTGATAATATTTAAAACAAATTGCGTTAAAATTCCTGAAACGCAAAAGCGAATGATTTACGTTAGGCTTGAAGTATTGGGTCGGAAAAGGCGTATATCACTTAAATTGGGTATTTAAAGTAGCAATTTGTAAACTGAAGAAAAAGGAATTGTCTTCACCCTTTTCAAAGCCAGACGGACAAAACCGTTTGTTTCCCGAAAAAACGAGAAAAAAAAAGTCAACAACGCATCATCCTGAAAACCCTATTCAATCGCAATAATTTTTTTAAAGTAAAAAAAAACGTTTAAAATAAGCGAAAGAGGTGCCAAATAAAAAAAAAAGCCCTTCACGTCAAATCTACTTAAAGGATTAAAATGTTAAATCCGTTTAAATTAAACACGAACTGTTTATCTTGTAAGAAAAAATTGAAATATAAGACGTTTGTACAAAAAAAGGTCGATAGCGGTGCAAAGTGATCCGTTACGTAACCATAATGCGATTAGAAGTTATTTTCAAATATCTGCGGCTCCTGAATCAATAAATGTTTATTTGCTTACAAAAATACGAATAGACAGTCGAGTTTCTCCTAAATCAAATGATTTGGTTTTTGATTTTTCAAATATACATATTAGGCGGTCCTAAATCCTAAAATGGTCTAACATGGAATTAAATTACCTTATCATACTGTCCAAAAACGTTCTAAAGTATAATTAGACTGTCCTAAATCCTAAAACGGTCTAAAATTTAATTAGACCTTAAAAATGTTCTACTGTCTAAAAACGTTCTAAAATAGGTATAATTAGACGGTCCTAAATTCTAAATCCTAAAACAGTTTAAAATGGAATTAGATTGCCTTAAAAATGTTCTACATGCTGTCTAAAAACGTTCTAAAATATAATTAAATGATCCTAAATCCTAAAACAGTCTAAAATGGAATTAGATTGCCTTATAAATGTTCTACTGTCTAAAAACGTTCTAAAATAGGTACATACCTATAAATTAGACCTTCCTAAATCCAAAATCCTAAAACAGTCTAAAACGGAATTAGATTACCTTATAAATGTTCTACTGTCTAAAAACGTTCTAAAATAAGTATAATTAGACGGTCCTAAATCCTAAATCCTAAAACAGTCTAAAAAAAAAGAATTAGATTACCATAAAATTAATGTTCTACATGCTGTCTAAAAACGTTCTAAAATATAATTAAACGGTCCTAAATCCTAAAACAGTCTAAAATTGAATTACATTGCCTTTTAAATGTTCCACTATCTAAAAAAGTTCTAAAATAGGTATAGACCTTCCTAAATCCTAAAACAGTCTGAAATGGAATTAGATTACCTTAAAAATGTTCTACTGTCTAAAATAGGTATAACAAGACGGTCCTAAATCCTTAAATAGTTTAAAATAGAATTTGATTACCATAAAAATTTTCAAAATACTGTCTAAAAAC
>JAGWEN010000738.1:0-57500 GCA_018703685.1 Orius laevigatus
AATAGCCTTAAAATATGTTCAAAACTTAATTTTTGGAAAATATTTGAAAATAAATAAATCTTTGGCTTACGCTCCCTAGTTTGGGAACCACTGCTCTACTCTAAACGATGATTTGCATGTGACACCTTTAGATATTGATCGACGTTAGTTATCCTGAAGTAATAGGAGTGTAGGAGAGGTGATGGGAGATGGTGGGGGAAGGTTGAGGAAGATAGGAGCGGTGATGGGAGATTGGTGGGGCATGTGTTTTGGTGATCGTGGTTTCTGCAGAGCCACCAGAGCACCCCTAAAACTCCCAAACGCTTATTATCGACGTGTCAACTCAAATAAAGAAATAAGACGGTTAGAGGAGGGAAAAAATGTAAAGAGACGAGGGTGGAGAATAGAGGTACCCTTGGGCAATTACCCTACACCGCAGACGGCCCACCAGAGCACCATAACTCAAACGTCCAACACGCACAACAATTATGACAATTATACTACTTCCACCACCCCCTCCCACCTCCCCCCTCTCTCAAATCTCAAGAAAACCGTCTCGGCAAAAACAATATGCGTCCTCCACTTCTCCACGCACGCCTTCATTAATATTTATCCAATCCAAAAGAAAAAAAACGTTTTCTAGAACAAAATTAACTTTCGTACCTGATCCTTTCCGACCTTTTCTTCGATTTCGGACCAATTATAACATTAAACGTAATTGGGCCTAAAAAGCAGGAAGTCCGAAAATCTGAAAACCTTAAGATTTATTGCTCCAACAATTAAACTTTTATTTTTTTTTAACATTTCCGGTTTTTTTTTCAAACTCAAAAAACCTCTAATGGGCCTTTTCTTGGTTTTTACGATATGCCAAGAAAACAAGGCTTTATTGGCTTTTATCTCCTGAACTGCTGGTCCTATGCTAAACATTAATGAACAACTTTTTGTAGGAAATTCAATTTTTCATTATTTTTAGCGGATTTCCGTAAGAAAGTGGGCTATTGAGGAGGTCGACACGGCGGCTCCCAGGCAAGAGGCTTAAAAAGACTCAAAATCAACATTTGTAAAGCCCAATTTTCGTCTAAAAACCTCAAAATCGAAGTTTAAAGGGTCATTTTTCGTCAAAAACCTCAAAATTAAGGTTTCAAGAGACAAATTTTTGTGAAAAACCTCAAAATCAACATTATTTGTAAAGCCCAATTTTCGTCAAAAAACCTCAAATTCGAAGTATTAAGAGCCTTTTTTCGTAAAAAACCTCAAAATCATCATTTTTAAAGCCCAATTTTCGTCTGAAAACCTCAAAATCAAAATTTAAAGAGTCATTTTTCGTCAAAAACCTCAAAATTTAGGTTTCAAGAGTCAAATTTTTGTTCAAAAACCTCAAAATCAACATTAATTGTAAAGCCCAATTTTCGTCAAAAAACCTCAAATTCGAAGTATTAAGAGCCTTTTTTCGTCAAAAATCTCAAAATCAAGGTTTCAAGAGCCAAAACATGTAAGTCAACATTTCAAAATCAAAATTTTCGTTAAAATCAACTTCAACGAGTCAATTTTTTTTGTCAAAAACCTCAAATGAGGAGTTTTTGGTGAGTCGGATTATCGGGATTTTACGATTTTAAAAAACCGTTGCCGATTCAAAGGTCAGAGTTAATTATAAATTTTTTTTATATAATTTTCTTTTAGAATATAATCAAAAATGATTACCTCCATTCCGATATAATAGACTCAATTACAATTACATAATGATCCTTTCTGATGAGAAAATACTTAAAGGGGTCCAGTTATTAAACACTTTTTTAAAAAACATAATTTTTGTTTATAATCCCTTTTTTTAAATGGGGAGCTCATTTTCCAAAGAGTTAATCACTTCTCGATAATTAGGGATAATGCTTAAAATAACACGAAAGTTATTAATTTGGTTTATAATTATATTTTTATAAAAAAGGATGGAATTTGAAAATCAAGTTCAACGAAAAACGGTCTGGAGCTTCCCACAAGGTAACATCCGCAAAAATTATCTTCCTCCAATCCTCTACCTCTTTTGGAAAATTCGCTCAAAAAAAAGATCCGCCTCTATTATTATAAAATTACTAAATCGATTTTGTTTACCTGGACTCCTCCTTTTTAAAAAAAGACCCTTTTGAATTTTTAATTGTGAAAAAATCAAAGGCGCCAAATAATTGACGTAATAGGGCCAGGAGAAAAAAAAAAAACGAAATTAGGATCACCTATACCTTTCCCATGATCTTTTGGATGATTTGAAGATATGAAGGGATTTCGATTTTGTAAGTTAATTTACCCTGGGGGACATGTTCACCGTCCGGTAATAAAGAGTCGTTTCATTTGACGCCCGAGTGTAAAATATCTTCAGTGGGCGGCACGTTCTTAATTTGCGCCCCTCAGCCTGGGAGGAACACGTCCCTTCCCTCAGGCGAGGGCTTTAATATGGGATTAGCAGCTGAGAAATCTCTTTCTATCTCCCGATCCTTTACGAATTGGAAGGAAAACTGTAACCTTTAAGACATTATTGCCTACTTCTACGATTGAAAAAATCGTCCAATTTGCAATATTTCGATGATTGTGGCTGAAAATTATCAAATACGATGGTGATTGGCTTTCATTTAGGACTACAGTACAATCGCCATTTCCTTTTGTTTAACGAAATTTCCAGTGAGTGTTAGAGACAACCCGTTTGTGATATTCCGATTAGATAGCGAATGCCAATTTGTGATATTCTCTTTAGTTCTCGACAACCTGTTTGTGATATTCCAATAGATAGCGAATGTGAGTTTGTGTTATTCCCTTTAGTTCGCGACAACCCATTTGTGATATTCCCTTTAGTTCTAGACAACCTGTTTGGATATTCCTATTAGATAGCGAATGTGTGTTTGTGATATTCCCTTTAGAAAGCGAATGTCAGTTTGTGATATTCCCATTAGCAGCGAATGTCAGTTTCTGATACTCCCTTTAGTTCTCGTCAACCTGTTTGTGATATTCCCTTTAGTTCTAGACAACCTGTTTGGACATTCCTATTACATAGCGAATGTGAGTTTCGGATATTCCCTTTTGAAAGCGAATGTCAGTTTGTGATAGGTATTCCCATTAGCAGCGAATGTCAGTTTCTGATACTCCCTTTAGTTCTCGACAATTTGTTTGTGATATTCCCTTTAGTTCTAGACAACCTGTTTGGATATTCCTATTACATAGCGAATGTGTCAATCTAATTATTCATTTTCGAGGTGACCGCACCTCAGGATTACAATCGTAATAAATTGGGAAAATAAATCAGGAAAAATTAAATAAGATTCAAAAATTGGCTCCCGGACGGGAATCGAACCCGCGTCTTCGAATTGGAAGCTGTCGATTGTCTTCCCGAAATGTTATCCATTCATTATCAGTTCTCGGTGGTGTAATGGATAGCACTTTGGAGTACCAATTCGAAGACGCGGGTTCGATTCCCGTCCGGGAGCCAATTTTTGAATCTTATTTAACTTTTCCTGATTTATTTTCCCAATTTATTACGATAGCGAATGTGAGTTTCGGATATTCCCTTTAGAAAGCAAATGTCAGTTTGTGGTATTCCCATTAGCAGCGAATGTCAGTTTCTGATACTCCCTTTAGTTCTCGACAACCTGTTTATTAGATGGCGAACCCATTAGATAGCGAATGTGAGTTTTTGATATTCCCCTTAGTTCGGGACAACCCGTTTGTGATATTATCTTTAAGTAGCGAATGTCAATTTGTGATATTCCCTTTAGTTCGCGATAACATGTTTGTGATATTCCCTTTAGTTCTCGAAAACCTGTTTGTGATATTCCCTTTAGTTCTCGACAACCTGTTTGTGATATTCCAATAGATAGCGAATGTGAGTTTGTGATATTCCCTTTAGTTCTCGACAACCCATTTGTGATATTCCCATTATAATAGGTGATGTCAGTCTGTGATATTCCCTTTAGTTCGCGACAACCTATTTGTGATATTTCTATTAGATAGCGAATGTGTGTTTGTGATATTCCCTTTAGAAAGCGAATGTCAGTTTCTGATACTCCCTTTAGTTCTCGACAACCTGTTTGTGATATTCCTATTAGATAGCGAATGTGAGTTTGTGATATTCCCTTTAGTTCTCGACAACATGTTTGTGATATTCCCTTTAGTTCTCGACAACCTGTTTGTGATATTCCCTTTAGTTCTCGACAACATGTTTGTGATATTCCCTTTAGTTCTCGACAACCTGTTTGTGATATTCCCTTTAGTTCTCGACAACCTGTTTGTGATATTCCCATTAGATAATGAATGCGAAAACCTGTTTGTGCAATTTCTACCCATTTCGGGAAAACGTCATTGAATGTTCATTCCTATTCCATTGTAGGGTAAATGAGGAGTAAAGAGTTTAGATTTACCCTTTTAAGCGAATCGACAAAAAAAATCTTTGTTTTCACAATGTTGGTGCAACAGTGGCCTATTGTCAGGCCGTTAGAAGGGAAAAGAGGCCGACAAAGGCGGTTCTCGGGACGTTTATTTGGCTTTTCTTCTTAGAGCCGGCATTACCTGGAGGTTACTTGGCTAATTGGCCACCGTCATTATGAGGCGCCAACGTCCCTAAGGACCATCTTGCGCCTAACACTCCGAGAAACGCCCACCTCTAAGGCCCCCTCCGCCACTTATAATTCTCGTGTAATTACCTTCCCCCTTTTCAACAAAAAGCTTTCTCAAATGAGGCCGCCATTAGCGAAAAAAGGAAACAAAGTTGGAGAAATTAATATTCAATGGTAGATCACAGACAATGGTCGCTTGGGGCTCTTCTCTAACCAGTTTCGAAACAATTCATCTCCTTTCCCTTGGACTTTTCGATCAGCCGCGATAATAATATCAGGACTCCGAAAGGTTCCAGATATGGTAATGGCTTCCCCAATTAAATACCGTCTTCTTCTTTTTTTCTTCTTCTTTCTTTTCCTTCTTTTTCGTCCTCTCTCATTATGCCCACACTCTACTATGATTACCTCCTTTTCGGGCCACATTATAAAGACGGAGTTATTCCCCGTCACGACATGGCCAAAGGCAAACATTTAGTCAGAAATCTCACACCGCTCACTTTTCCTACTTCCGATTTCTAAAAAGGGTCCAAAATAAGGAAAAAATGAAATTTCAGAATCAGAGACAATGGCGGCGAATTGTCGTTTAAAACTGAAATTTTCGTTTTTACATTATTAATTCTTTCAAAATCGAAAATCCCAAACGATTTCTGGGCGAGCAAAATAAACCTCGAGGCGACGCTCGAAACGTTTTTTCCCCCATCGTCTTCGGCTATTATCAAATTCCAAAAAGATTAGCCGCATTCCCGCTTCGTGCCCGATGGAAGAATGATTTAGCCCCTCCTATGATTACATATGGCCAAATATGCAAAAATCAATTTTTTTCTCTCTTTTCCCCTCATTTCCCTCCCTTAAACAGATTTAATTCAAAAAACCAGATAATAAGAGAAGCCGCAAAAAGAGTGATCACTTAACAACCGCATTCTCCCGAACATGAAATCTGTTAATCCCTGGCATTGAGGCCGAAACGATCGTGATAAGGCCCCGGGTAATTATATTATTATAATTATACGAAAATCCCCTGGGGCCACTCAGATCGTAAGGATTGTCCGGGGAGGGGCCATTTCGCCCCCCTATAACCCGGGCGTGCGCCAACCTTCATTATATTCCGTCTACCTTTTAGACATTTTATCCTTCATTCGTGAAAGAATCTCAAGAATCTTTTTTAAAAAGGGGTGGTCCGATTCAAATTAGATTCGAATAATTAATTATTCATTCTGAAACCCCGGGTATAATACCATCAACCATAAAACTCTGGTAAAATAGGCCAGAGAAGACAAAAGGTTTTGCCAACATGATTTTTGATTCTTTTACCACCCCCAGAGGAAGCTATTACCCTGAATTCACCAACCAATGGACGTTTTAGTCCATTTTTGAGTATGAAAAGAGATTCAAAAGAGCTTTCTAACGATGTAGGAATCGATAAAATTGTTCAAAAATTGAGGAAGTTATGGACTTTTAAAGGTTAAATCGTGAAATCGAGCCTTGTTTGTGACAATTATCCTAAAATCCTTCACTAGTGCATCTTAATCGCTTGTTTTTCTATTTTAAGAGCTTCGTTGCCGAGGGGAAAAAACCGACCCTCACTTTCTGCCACTATAGAATGTTTGAATCGCCTATTCATCAACCACTAATGATTCTATCAGTCAATTTTTGAGGATTAAGGAGTTAAATTAGAGATTTTATTGATTAACGCTTTTATAGTAATTCAAATGAGCTTTCTAACGATGTAAGAATCGAGCAAATCGGTCAAAAATTGTGGAAGTTATGGTCACTTAAAAGTTTTGACATGAATTTCTGCCTCATTTGGGTCAATTATCTTCAAATTCTTCACCAGTTGACTTCTTAATGGGTCACAATGATTCTTTGAACTCAGAGCTTCTTTGCCGAGAGGAAAAAACCGTCCCTCGCTTTCTGCCCGTTTGAATCGTCTATTCATCTAATGTTTCTGTCTATTTTTGACCATCAAGGAGTAATATGAGAGATTTCAAACATTAAGGATTTTGTAGAGATTCAAAAGAGCTTTCTAACGATGTATAAATCGACAAAATCGCTCAGAAATTGAGGAAGTTATGGAAGTTTAAAATTTCCATCATTCTTCGTGTCAATTTTTCTAAAATTCTTCGCCAATAGACATCGTACTGGGTCACAATGTTCATTTTATTTGTTCATTGAATTCAGAGCTTCGTTGCCGAGGGGAAAAAAAATTTCCCTCACGTTTTCCATCTTTGAGGTCTAGGAAATAAAAGGATGTATATTTTTACTTAATAAAAGTCATGTATTTTGTATCACAATTAAAATTGTATTTTCTTTCAACTACTTCAATGCATTAGAAAAAGAACCAATACTTTTTTTTTTATTTTTTTATTTTTATATCCCCATCATCAAAAAACATATACATATATATTTTTTGGAAAAATAATTACCACATTCTTTTTTATTCGGCCCAGAAGACAAAAAACAACGGGCCGTTTTAAATATTTATATACCATCGTATTCCAGTGGCTCGTAAAAAAAAGTTTTTTTCTTTTTACACAAAAAAACAAAAATATGACCAAAAAACTCAATTTATTTACATAAATCAAGTCCGTGTATTGTGATTCACACCAGCCTAAAAAGAAATTAATATTAAATTAAAATAAACATAAAACAATATTTACAAAATAACTTAACAAAATTTGAGTTATTAAGAAAAAAAAAATAATTAAAAAAAATTAATTATCAGTTCTTTTTATAACGTTAGTTTTTATATAAAATAGACTGGCGTGTTTTTTGTATTTTTAATATTTTTTTGCAATATAATGACAAAAATTAACACTTAAACTCAACAAATTCTCATAAGATCTAATAGGAACATTGTTCAGAGTGTATGAAACTCACTATAAAAAAAATTCCACTCTTTTATTCTCGAAATACAAATAATGTACTTTTTTAAAAAAAGAAAAAACATAAAATCCCTAGAAAGAAATAATTTATTTAATATATATAATATTTATAGTTTAAATATTTTTCCTTAATATTAGTTAATAATATCCACATGTACACTGAACTACATATATCGCGAGGTTTAAGTATTTTTAATAATTTTTTAAATCTTTTTTTGTACGATTTTAAAATCTAAAAACCCTTCTTTGGGGGGAAAAATCCGTTCACTATCCTTACAACAACTATTATTGCCCAAGGAGACATTTTTTTTATACATTTATACTAAAAAAAATTCATTTTTTGTTTAGGAACCAAATTTTTTATATCTATTTTTTTGACTTTTAACGTCGAAAAATGGAAATTAACAGGAAAATGGAACAATATACCGGAAAGAAAGCACCAGAAAATTATACGCAAGGAACATGTTTAAACATTAAAAAAAATTAGATTTGAAAAAAACAAGGGCTGTAGACCTTTTCGTCAAAAAATTCAACACCAACAACACACAATAACTAATTTTTTGTTATTTTACTTAATATAATTTTTTTTGTATTTTTTAATATTTTTTAAATAGAAAAAGCATTTTTTTGGAACAGGAACCATAAATAGCTATAGTAGGAACCTTTAGCGCTGGGATTCTGGGTTATTTTTGGTTTTTGACTGTTGATATGTTTTTTGTCTTGAATTAAAGATTGAAAATTAGCTAGAAACATGGAACAGCTCGAGAAGTAACAGAGAGAATTTTTTGAGGGACAAAAAAATTTTGAGGTGGGTAGGATTTGAACCTATGACCTCTTGGTAACCTGTATGCAGATTACGAAATTTGAGTTTTTTGGTGAGTGAGAGGTGGGATTTTATGTAAAATTGGGCGAGGAAAACGAGAAAAATGGTTAAAAAATTCTAGGGTGGGTGGTTTTTGAGTTATTGAGGTTTTGGGGGAGCAGTTACTTGATGGAGTTGTTCCTTGATGCTAGATAATTGATTTGAAATAAATTTTTTTTAAAAGTCTATTAGATTTCCGGGGAAGGGATGATCCCAGCTGTCAAGCCCTTCCGGTCTTGCTGGAAGAGTCAGCAATAAATTGCGAGGTTTTTAATTACAAGGTCTAAAAAGTGAAAAGGGAGAAGATTTTTTTAATGTTTAAATTTTTTTTTTCTTTTTAGGGGGGTTTGGGATATGTACAAACTACTGGCCTGCGCTGGGCACGGCGAATTTATCGAAGATGTTGGCGTTCGGGTCGGAAGGTTTGAGCGACTGTGCTGCCAAGGCTGTGATTTGGTTGACGACGTTTTCCATTTCGACGCTGAGACGAGGCGAGAGGGGCGGGTCGGATGGATGAGCGGTTTCGAGGTGTCGTTTGAAATCGGCGCCGTTCTCGAGGACTGCGTCGCACTGTTTGCAGGCGGCGCGGGCCCTTACGAGGGTGACGTGGCCGGGGGCGAGGCCGCAGCCGTGCGAGGAGATCGAACCCTCTCGGCCGAACGTCAGCCTGCATTTGACGCAGAGGTAGGCGACCGGCGTGCAAACTTCGAGGGCGCTCGACGGGACAGCGTTCAGACGGATCGAACGACCTCCGCCCTCTTTCGCCGCCTCCAAAACCGCCGTCAACGACCCCGGGTCAAGCTGGAGTCGACTTAAAGGAGTCCCCACCTCGTTACCTGCACAGAAAAAACAAAACAAACTTTAATCATTTTCTATGACAAATCAACAGTAAAATAACAAAATAACAAAAATCAGCTAAAAGGAACTACATCCTAAAATTTACAAGGCAGAACACGCAAAGGGGTCAAGGTACAAGGAGTCAAAGTACAAGGGGTCAAAGTACAAGGGGTCAAGGTACAAGGGTTCAAGGTACACTGGCTCAAGGTACAAGGGCTCAAGATACAAGGGGTCAAGGTACAAGAGGTCAAGGTACAGAGGTCAAGGTACAGAGGTCAAGGTACAAGGGGTCCAAGGTACAAGATGTCAAGGTACAAGATGTCAAGGTACAAAGGGTCAAGGTACAAGATGTCAAGGTACAAGGGGTCAAGGTACAAGATGTCAAGGTACAAGGGGTCAAGGAACAATGAGTCAAGGTACAGGGGTAAAGGTACCAGGGGTCAGGGCACGGGGGTAAAGTTACAGGGTGTCAAGGTACAAGGGCCTACTAAAGGTTCAAGGGGTCAAGGTACAAGGGGTCAAGGTTCAAGGGTAAAAGTACCAGGGGTCAGGGCACAAGGGGTCAAGGTACAAGGGGTCAAGGTACAAGGGGTCAAGGTACAAGGGGTCAAGGTACAAGGGGTCAAGGTACAAGGGGTCAAGGTACAAGGGGTCAAGGTACAAGGGGTCAAGGTTCAAGGAGTCAATGTTTAAGGGGTCAAGGTTCAAGGGGTCAATGTTCAAGGTACGAGATGTCAAGGTTCAAGGGGTCAAGGTACAAGGGGTCAAGGTACAATATGTCAAGGTACAAGATGTCAATGTACAAGATGTCAAGGTACAAAATGTCAAGGTACAAGGTGTCAAGGTACAAAAGAGCAAGGTACAAGGGGTCAAGGTACAAGATGTCATGGTACAAGGTGTCAAGGTCCAAAAGGGCAAGATACAAGGTGGCATAGTACAATAGCAAGCCAAAGTACAAAAGCAGGGCAATGCCGAGGGGTCAAGGTACAAAGTAGCAAGGTACAAAGGGGCAAGGTACTAGGGAAAATTTACAAGGGGAAATGCATTAGTAGAGGTACTACAGCAGCGACAAGTAGTAAATCTTCCAATTCGATCCAATTTGCACACTTCATCATTTTTAAGGCATATTTTGAAATTATGGACTAAAAATAGTCAAAACAATCACGTTTCAAACGAATATTTAAAGAGGAAATCATCGACAAATCAGGCAATTGTAGCAATCCACCAGGGAGTGAACAAACGAGACTTAATTGTCGTTTTAATAGGTCCACTGGTTCGATGAGGAGAGGGGGGTGGTCGGAGAGGCGATTCCAAGCATGAAAGGAAGTGACTGATTAAGGCACGTTTAAGGGCAATAATTAAGCCCTGAGCTCTCGTAATTAGGCGTGATCAGTCTGAGCAGGAAATCCCAATAGAAGGTTAATTGTTCAAACAATTCTCTTCAAAAAACAAAAAATTTTTTTAAGGCGTTAAAACGTCATAAAAGAAGGTAATTAATGGAAAATAACATTCAGGGTGGCTTTTCGAAAGAAAAAAAAAAGCCGGCTACAAAGTAACCGTGTTTGAGGGAGGGGGGCACAACCTTGTCTTCGGACAGGCCGTAAAATCTAACATTATTTTTACAGGGTAATAAAAAGGCGGGTGTATCTCCCTACCCCGCTCCACAACCTCTAAAAACCCCCTTTTCAAAGGCACAAGTTATAACTTGAGTTAATTGGTTTTGAAATAAACTTTTATAATATTTTTTGTTCTCGTTTAAATTAGTGCGTTATGGCAATATGGCGTGGGAGGAATAGCCAGAAAGGGAAAAAATCTCGTGGGTGGAATGACTCAGAAATAAAAATAATATCTTATTTTTTGTTCCAGATTATCGGAAAGGGATAAAAAATTCTGAAACAATGGCGGTTTTAATTATCTCAGAAGGAACAATGTGGTCATGAATCTGACGCCTCGAGCGAGAAAACTTCATGGACACCAAATGTTTAAAATATAGTCTTCAGATAAAATAAACGATTTAAACTGTTTTATAGCATATTTTTAGTATAAATTCCAGGAAATCAGCGATCTTAATCTGTTTTATGGCATATTGTTAGTAAGAGTTCCAATAAAATGATGATTTAAGCTTTTTTATAGCATGTTTATAGTATAAATTTAAAGAAATCAATGATTTAATCTGTTTTATAGCATATTGTTAGTAAAAGTTCCAATAAAGTGATGATTTAAGTTGTTTTATAGCATATTGTTAGCAAGAGTTCAAATAAAATGATGATTTAAACTTTTTTTATAGCATATTTTTAGTATAAATTCCAGAAAATCAATGATTTAATTTGTTTTTTCAATGTCAGTGTGCCAGCTAGAGTAGAAAAGCCGATTATCTGCCAGAATTTTGACCTGACGAAAAAAAGTATCGAAGTGAACCCCCCTTGGATTTAAACAACGAATCGATTGGGATAGATAACTTATGGATCAGACATACAGGGTGCTCAAGATAGACCCTAAATTCGTTATTTTATATACAAACCCTATGTTTTGACGATGGAATTAGATTCTACGATGGATTTCCAGTAACTTTTACTTAGAATACTTTTTTGATAGGACAAAACGTTCAAGAGTTACGAATACTGTGCTACCTTTACTTCAGCAATTCGTAGCTCCAGAAAGTTTGACCCTAGAAAAAAGTGTTTTAAGTAAAAGTTACTGGAAATCAAGTATAGAATCGAATTCCATCATCAAAATATGAAAAATAACGAATTTATGGTGTTTCTGGATCACCCTGACGTCACATCCAAAAGTCTTTGATTCCATTCGATTCCTTGCTAAAATCCAAGGGGGGTTTACTTAAAAACTTTTTTTCGTCTGGTCAAAAGTCTGGCAGATAATCGGCAGGATAAGCTAAAAATTCATAAAAAATCACATTTCTGTACGTTTTTTTAAGCCAAAATATAATTGTGTCAATTATAAAACCCCAGCAGGCAAATGATGATGGTCCTTTTTTAGGAAACGTGAAAACTTTTGATAATTACAAACGTTTTTCATAGCGCACGGGTGTTCTAAGAGGTCGGAAAGTTTTTCATCCGTCAAGTCGTGATTTCATCACAGTGGAGACGTTAATCAACACCTGAGAATATAAGAAACCGGGCACGAGGACGTTAATTAAAAGAAAATCAAGGAACTCGAGAAGTTTGAAAAAAAAATCTTAATTAAAGCGCCATTAGTAATTTTTTTTACTAATTTAAAAAAACTCGATTTTGCGAAAATAAGAGTGAAAGTAAGTTTTTCCGTTTGTTTTTAACTTCGATAAAATTATAACGGACTATCCGTGTATCGACGCGTCCCATTTCGATTGAGAACGGGATGGAGAATCGGGGTTGGGGGGGTCCTGATCTTCCGACGGCTACGTTAATGGGATCCTCATTTGGAAACCGGTTCTTAGGTTCTCGACAAACGTCTCCTCTGCCCACGCACCCATTAACTCATAGGTCCATATTGCGAAAAACGAGAAATCCATATGCGACCAAGGAATTTTTTTGTATTATATAAACATATATATACGAATATATATGCATAAAAACGCGATAGGACATCAAAAAGACGTCAATACGCCTTCGAAAATTTGTAGGGGTAGGTCCCCTGATTAACCACCAAAAAGTCCCCTACCGAAACCCGTGAGGATTGGCGTCTAGAGAGTTTTTAAGGTGATTTTTTTCGTTTTTTCTGCAATATCTCGAAAACCGTTAGTCGTAGGCGAAATGATTTTTAGTACAAAATTAAAGATAATTAAATTTGCTATAATTTTGAACTAATATGATTTTTTCGTAGGACCAACTGCTTCTGAGCTACGAGGTCGCAAAAAAACCGGGGTTTCTATTTTGACCTCTAAAGGACAGAAGACGTCATTTAATCAAAAAAGTGTACTTAATAAAAGTTGTAGAGAATTCAATTACCTTTAAAAAACAACTCTAAAAAAACAATTAACGATCAAAGGCAGGGGTGGGGGGAAATTTCAAAAAATTTCATTCAAAAATTGAAATTTCAAAAAATTCTATGAAAACAAAATTAAAGCCTATAAAATGTGCTGCAAATTTGTTTTAATAAGATTTTTTGTAAGACCAACCGTTCCTGAGCTACGAGGCGACAAACAAAAAAAACGGGATTTTCGAGTTTTTCTTAAGAAAAAAGTCAGATTTTAGAAAAGTCGGAAAAAATCAAGGAAGGGAATATCCTATCAAAAAATTGTACTAAGTAAACGTTGTAGATAATTCAATTTCCATTTCAAATCAACTATCGAGAAGCAATTTTTGAAATTTTTTGAAATTTACCCTCACCCTTGATCGTTAATTGCTTTTTGAGAGTTGTTTTTTTAAAGGCGATTGAATTCTCTACAACTTTTATTAAGCACAATTTTTTGATTAGACGACGTCTTCTGTCCTTTAGATGTCAAAATAGAAACCCCGGTTTTTTTGCGACCTCGTAACTCAGAAACGTTTGGTCCTACGAAAAAATCATATTAGCTCAAAATTATAGAAAATTTAATTATCTTTAATTTTGTACTAATAATTATTTCGCTTACGACTAACGGTTTTCGAGATATTGCAGAAAAAACGAAAAAAATCACCTTAAAAACGCTCTAGACGCCAATCCTCACGGTTTTCGGTAGGAGACTTTTTTTGCGGTTAATCAGGGGACCTACAAATTTCCTAATTTTTTTGACCCCCAGGATTAGATTGGACTATCCTTAGAGCGTCCCGATTCGTGTGAATGTTCGCGTTTTGTTGGTTATTCAGTTTCCCGAGCGTGTAAACAAACTCGTAGAAGCGTAGCAGTTGTTGAAACAATTAAATTAAAAGGGAAGGGAGAATCGTCCGCGATAAGGATCGTAGATTCTTGAATTCCACTCCTTCTGTACGATTACCGGGGTTAACAATGGGGTGGCAGGCGCAAAGAAGCACACACACACAAATTAAATTTTTGTACAAACATAATTGCTTCCTGTAAACGTCTTCACCTTAATTATAAACGTCCGACACCTCAACGCGTCCCGCATTCGAAATTTCAGAGATCCCAAGATAATGTTTACACATCGAAAAAACGGGATAAGCCTTATGTTTGAAAAAAGAAACCTTAGATAATTATCGAATTAAGAAGCCCTTTTCGTCCCTAATTTAATTAAGGCTTTTTTTAATTACCTGAGTCATCAAGTTACGCAATAATCGCATTTGCACTTCGAAATAAAACATCGAGAAATCACAAAAAAAAAAGGGTCGCGTGTAAACCTAAACACTCGTGTCGGAAGAACCTGTAATTAACCCTTTTTGTGAATTAATTACGTCAATTAAACACTTGTTGCGCTCCCCCTATTTTTGAATTTTAATTACTCCCCTTTTGAATTAAACAGATGGGGGAATAACAAAAGAGGGAGACAACAGGTGGATTAACACCTAATTTATTTAATTAAAACAGATTTTTTTTCATTATTCAAATCAGAAACAAAACATTTCCTCCGAAAAATCACTTTTTATGGCATATTCTTAGTAAGAGTTCCAATGAATTGATAATCTAATCTATTTTATAGCATGATGATTCCATGAAATCGTCGATTTAACCTATTTTATAGCATGTTTTTAGTATAATTCAATGATTTAATCTTTTTTATAGCATATTTTTAGTATTAATCCCAAGAAGTCGATGATTTCATTTATTTTATGGCATAAGTTTAGTGATAATTCTATGAAATCGTTGATTTAAGCTATTTTATAGTATATTTTTAGTATTAATTATAAGATGCCGATGATTTTAAAATATACAATAATTTTACTAATTCTGAATCTTTTACTGTGCTCCCTTTAGGTGCTAGGAAGGTCGTTAAAAAACAAAAAACAATTAAAAATCGTGCAAAGCCTTTAACTACCAAAATGTGCATTTTTAATTTTTTTTTTCTTATTAATAAATGATTCACTGACCTTCCATGCACTGCAGAATGCGTGTCCCATTCTGCAAAAATTTAAAAATATTATCAGTTATTTGAATTTAAAAGGATTAAAAAAAGCTTCATTGTTTTCCTGAGTTCTGAAGGAACTTATGCGAAAAAAAACGACAAAATTAAGAAAAACCGTTGAACTGGAAACGTCCCTAAGGGTCTAAGGTTTTCGATATGAAAAGAGTTTCTTTTTCCACACGGACGGTCACCGGATGGGATCCATTCAGCTTCAAGAAAGTGCTAATTCACCTTTTAGTTGAGTGGAGGGGGGAGGTGGAGGTAGCGAGAAGAAAAAAGGGTGGTAATGGAGGAACCCATGGATTTACGAATACAAAAACCTTTCCTTTCTCTACCATTCCGTTTTTGATCGTTAGGTATGCGGGTGTCCTATTCCCAGCTGCACCCGATTTCCTGTTAAACCATTGATTTCTCTTTCATCCTTTTAATTATTCACAAAACGGTTAAAACATTTTTTCATAGCACGAAGTTCCTTTACTAATCTTTTTTATAGCATAGAGTTCCAATAATCATTTTTGCATGTTTTTAAGTTCCGATTGATGATCTCATTTCCTGATAGAAAAAAGGGCATTCAAAAAATTTCTAAAGTAAAGAAAAAACGTTTGATTATTTCTCAACCATTAAATGCTACAAAAAAAACCTTTTGTACTTTTCTTTTTGTCCGTTTCCCATTTAGAAGTTCGATTAATGACGTCCTAAACACACGTTCTGTTAAAAAAAAGTAACGTTTTCTCCCTCAATCAACGGATACAACGTTCACACTACATTTGTTACCCTATTCCATAAAAATCACAAAAGAGACATAAATCTCTTTTTTTAAAATAAAAGGACACCCCTTTTTTTTGGAGGTCCCTTTTCTAAAATTTCACCCCTACAGCTGTAGACTGAGTCATAGTAATTATTATATACATCCTAGCTCGAGTTATCACGTCAGTATAACTATATATATGTATATATATAACCTCCAAACCTGAGACCGACCTCAATACCTTGCTTTTCCAGGAAATCCGCTAAAAATTGTCTTTTATGTAGAAAAATTATAAACTCGTGACTTGGTTTTGAGGAAAAAAATCAACCTTTAAAATCTAACGATTTAAAAAAAAAAGTCCCGTTTATTTTGTAGTTTAGAAAGGAAATAATCTTTTTGAAATTGCTCCCCATTGAAGCTGATGTGAAATAAATGAAAGGAAAAATGTCAAACGTTAGGTCGTTATTTTTAAAAATTGAATATTCATGTGTTTCTTTGAAGGAGGTGACAGGTCAGATAGAGATCTACAGGTTACAAACCCTTCTTGTACCTGAAACCTTTTTTTTTAAATAATTAATTTTTTAAATCGACTCTTTTTAGTTGAGGAAGAGGGTTCTCGGGGGATTCGGTCGGAATTGAATCCTCGGATTGGGTTATTCTTGCACCCATGGGCCCTCTAAGGGAGAAATCCATTAACTTTTAGAGCCCAGAGATGTCCCGGAAACGAAATAAAAAACGAAGAAAAAAAATCAATTCAAAGGTCAATCATTTACTATCTAATCCGTTTTATAGCATATTTTCACTAAAAGTTCGAATAAATTGATAATTAAAACTGTTTTAGTTCATAATATTAGTAAGAGTTCCAATAAACTGATAGTTTAATCTTTTTATAGCATATCGTTAGTAAGGATTCCAATAAATCGTTGATTTAGGATGTTTTATAGCATATTTTTAGTAATAATTCCAATAAATCGATGATTAAAGTTGATTTACAGCATATTGTTAGTAAAACTTCCAATAAAATTACGGTATAAACTGTTTTATAGCATATTTTCAGTAAAATTTCCAATAAATCTATGAATTAAGCTGTTTTATAGTACATTTTGAGCAATATTTCCAATAAATTGAGGATTTCGGCTATTTTATAGCATATTCTTTATTAAAAGTTCATTTAAATCGATTATCTCAATCTCTTTGTAGCATATTTTTGTTTGTAAAAGTTCAATTGAAGAGATGGTTTGAGATTTTAAGCTGTTTTATACCTTATTGTTAGTAAAAGTTCCAAGAAATTGATGAATTAGGTTGTTTCATAGCATATTGTTAGTAAGATTTCCAATAAATTGATGAATTGGGGTGTTTTTATAGCATGTTGTTAGTAAGAGTTCCAATAAATTGATGTTTTAAGCAGTTTTATAGCATATTATTAGTAAGAATCTGTTTTAAAGTATATTTTTTCAATAAAATTATAAGTTTTCGCACTTTTTCACCCCGTACAAAATTAAAAAGGGAATTTTCGTTCCCACGAGGACACAGAAATCAGGTAGGGAAAAACGAAGTCTTTTGTTCAATTTAGCCCTATTTAAATCTCACTTGGATATTTCCTCGTCCTTTTTCTGAAATTTTTCGAGTAGAAAAGGCCCCCGAGAGGAAAAAAGAGCGGAGGAAAAGAAACTCCTAATTACACAGGTTGTTTTGTACCTGGTAGCGTCTTTGTGAGTAATTTTGCCCACAAAGGTCTTTCATTACAAAAGATTTTTAAGAAAAATAAGCTCGCTTTTTTTTAAAAGTATATTTTTTTTCTAAAAGAAACATTTTTAATTGAATTTTTCCTAGAAGAGTAAAGTCGTCCATGTTGGTTTTTAAAGTAATTATGTTATTACTGGAGGCTTTTTGGTGGGGATTAGAGGGAAGTAATTAGTCTAATACTGGGAAAGTCGAAAGGTGCGTTCTCATCCTATCAAAAAAGGAATGCTGTGCGTTTTTTTCTGACTCCCTCTCCTCCACAATCTTTTTATGTCTTCCAGAGCAAATAAAAACTACAAGTGCAAAAATTAAAACATGACTTCATCATAAAATAAGCGAAATGACGTCCATTTTCTTAACTCCATAAAATCATTGGAATTCATAAATTGTACTTTTGGGGTCAAATTGACCCTCAAGTGATGCCCACAAAGTAGGGTAACCAGTAGGGTCAATGGAGAGTACCAAACTATGGAGTAAAACATTTTCGTTCATTTTATCCTCTTTCGTTGTATTGAATTTTAATCAAATCTGTCGTATTTTAGCCTTTTTTATAGCATTTTATCCCCTTTAGTAATGTCATTTTATTCTGTTTTATCCCTTTTTGTTCTGCTTTATCTATTTTATCCCTTTTTATTCTGTTTTATCCCTTTTTATTCTGTTTTATCCCTTTTTATTTTGTTTTATCCCTTTTTATTATGTTTTATCCCTTTTTATTTCGTTTTATCCCTTTTTATTCTGTTTTATCCCTTTCTATTCTGTTTTATCCCTTTCTATGGCATTTTTATTCTGCCTTATCCCTTTTTATCGCATTTCATCCCTTTTAATCCCATATTATCTATTTTATACCTTTTTTTAACATTTTATTCTGTTTTAAGCAATTATTCTTATTGAATTTACGATCATTTTTCCTGGTTGACTTCTATTTTTGTTCTCTTTTAACAAAATTGATTAACAAAATTCTTTTTTCTAAAGGAAAGTTGTTCGGATGAGCGACTCCGGATTTCTTCTCGTGGCCAATTACACAAAGAATTAACCTTTTTTTCTCCTTCTCTCTCCTTCCTTTTCCAAGCCTTTGACACTCCTAAACACTAATTGCCGCCATAGAACTCAATAAAAAAAGAAAGAAAAATTCTAAAATATTTTAAAATGGATGAAACTACGGATTTTCCTACTGGGTGAAAAATTTTGTCCCCTTGAAGTGAAAGCGACGGAATTCCAAATCTTCTCCATGAGTTTATAATGAAAAAAAGAAAGAAAAAATTATAGAATAGGATTGACATAAGGATCCCCAGGTGCGGGACCCCTCAAGGCCCGTAAAGCAATTAATATATTCAAATGAAGGACTATAGCTAATTACTCCGAAAGGTCACGAGTGTGTTTACGACTTACGAAACCGGTTTTACATTATTTCTAAGTAATAACCTTTTTTTTTATACGGTCTTTCTTTTTAAGAAAAATTTTCTGTCTTTTCTCTTATTGTAAACAAGCTTATAAATGCTAATTGTTTAATTATGCAAAAAAACGTATTTTACTTAATATATTTAGTGCTTATGCAAATTTTTTAAAAGGAGCTATTTGAAAAACTAACCTCATTATAAGATATTAAAAAGCAAAATGTATAAGAAGACCTGAATGCAAAAATAATAAAGTTTGCATTACCCATGTTATCCTACAATATCACCCGTACCTATGGGTTTGAGGCAATGGGACTACTACACAACTTTTTATCTCACTTTATTCTCTTTTATCCCTTTTAATCGCATTTAAATCGATTCTATCCCATTTAAGTCGGTTTTATCCCTTTTTATAGCATTTTATTCTGTTTTATCCCTTTTTATATATAGCATTTTATTCTGTTTTATCCCTTTTTATAGCATTTTATTCTGTTTTATCCCTTTTTATAGCATTTTATTCTGTTGTATCCCTTTTTATAGCATTTTATGCCGTTTTATCCCTTTTTATAGCATTTTATTCTGTTTTATCCCTTTTTATAGCATTTTATTCTGTTTTATCCCTTTTTATAGCATTTTATTCTGTTATATCCCCTTTTTTAGAATTTTATTCTGTTTTATCCCCTTTTAAAACAATTTTATTCTGTTTTATCCCTTTTAATTGCATTTTTTCTGTTTTGCCCAAAACTGACACAATTTGGGCGATTTTGAAGTTAAATTGAGCCATAAATTAAGTAAGTATCAGCAAAGTAATGTCTATTTCACGAATATTAGATGCCATATGTGGATTCGAAATGGAAAATTGTTTATTTAAAGAATCGTGAAATGCGATGTCCTTTAAAAAGTCACGATTTTAACGATAATTGGATGTCGAATTAAAAGAGGAGAAAAAATAGTAATTAATCGCAACCTGTTCGATCTCCCACCGCAGAAAAGCATTAATCCCGAACAGGAATTAATAAACCCAAGGTCGATTTCCGTCTGGACAATAAAAAAGAAGAAGAAAAAAAAGATTTTAATGCCTTATTAGAAAAAAAGGTTTATTTTCGCATAAGAGACTTACACAACTTTGAATAAGAGATTTAATTCAATACGATTGCACAAGAAACCGAAAAAAATATTGTCGCCCGTTTTTTTATCGTCTTTTTTCTTTCTCATTATGTAAAAAAGTGGAGAAAAAATTAAGAAATTTCGTGATAGACCGTTTGAGGGCAAATTGCCCGGTTTCGGAATTGAATAGACAATGTCAGAACGTGACCCTTTTGTTGAATTGAGTGAAAATAGAAAGTTTAATAATTTTTTTTCTAGACAGTTTTTTTTTACTTTAAAAATTGCAATATGAAACATAAGGACATTATTGAAAGATCCTTCCCCGTGATCGGTCATGGCTTGCCTCGAGATATTTCCCCTCTACGTTGATTTTTTTTATTCTCTTTCTCTATCTGGGGCACACGTAAAAAGCGATCTCTCCCCTCTTCCTCTCAAGACAACGGTAATGTTCCAGGTCACAAATGGGGGAAGATGTGAAACTCGAAAAAATGTAGGCGAACTTTTTCGATTTCAACCGTTACCTTTGAGACATTTTTGCATATTAGTTTTTTTTTAATAATTTTTTTCTTTTCTTTTAAAGGATTGCTACGTTTTAAAAAGGATTCGGAGGTGGATATCGGAAGGCGATCCTGTTCCGCCTCAAATAATCGGCGTGGCGATCGCCCGAGCGTGACTTTTCCCCCCACCCCTGACGTAATTTCACCCCCCACCCCCCTTCCAGTCGTGGCCCTCTCTCTTTTTTTTAATGATTTAATGGAGCAGAGCTCGATTAATTGGCTCTAATCACTCCGGAGTCCGCCTCTCCGGAAAATTTCGCTTTTCCGGACACACAAACGGGGCTCTCAGGGTGGGAAGATAAATCAGCGGGAATAATTAACGTGGGAGAAACACCGGAGAGTAAAAAAGAAAGAAAAAAAACTCAAGAAATCAGTCATTAACTACCAGAACAAATCGAATTTTTTCTTCTCTTTTTATAACAAAAGAACAAATTTTTTAAATCATTAATTGATAAAAACGCTCCTATCTTATCTATCTCCTTTTATCCCTGTGAATCTAATTTTATACCTTTTTATCGCGTTTTATCCCTGTTTTTAGCATTTCTTCCCCTTTTTATTGAATTTTATCCCTTTTTCAAAACTTATTCTACATTTTATTGTACGAGAACAAATTTTTTAAATCATTAATTGATAAAAACGCTCCTATCTTATCTAGCTTCTTTTATCCCTGTGAATCTAATTTTATACCTTTTTATCGCGTTTTATCCCTGTTTTTAGCATTTTTCCCCTTTTTGTTGAATTTTATCCCTTTTTTTAAACTTATTTTATTGTTTTCAGTACACACATTATTTTAGTTAAATTTTTTCCTAAATGTTTCTTTCTAAAAATAAACATTTAAGGGAAAAAAAAACAGGTCCAATGTTTAAAAGATGCAAATTCATTCTGGTGAAAGGTCACCGGGTGCTTACCGGTCTTTTGTTATCGAAGATCCCCATCGGTTTGTGAATGGGACACAATTTTTTCTAAGGATTTCGTTTTTTTTCTTACTAGGGGATGGTTTTAGTATCAGAAAACCGAAACAGTTCCTCCCAGGTTTAATGGATCTTGCAAATGAAGGAATCTCTTGTTCCCCCCACCACGTTTTTTTCCCGTTGATTTTTGACAAAAGGAGGAAAAGTAACAATAGAAGGCCACCGTCGCATTAACGAGGGATGCTATACCTTTTAACTCAAAAGAGACAGAAAAAGGAGAAGAAGAAAAAAAAAAAGGTTTTCTCACCGTAAATTTTACCCTGGAGGATTTCACACCGGACAGATGTTTTCAAGATGATCTGTCAGTTTTCATTGAAATCTTTTCTTTTATCTAAAATTTTTAGTCTAAGTAGCCTCTTTCTCTAATTCCGGACCCCCTCAAGAGACAAAGGAAAACTAAAATTTCTCAAAATCTAGGTTCTCTACTTCTTCAGAGGCTGGGCGGAACGCTGCCATGTTATTAGCCCATACCTCCTAAGGCCCTACCCTGTATATAGTAAAAAAAATTAAAATTTTACTTCGTAATTTTGATTGTTTTTAAGCAATATCAGTCAGAAAATGTGCAATATGGAATTTTTTTTAGGACGATTTTGTGTTGAAAATAGGCGGGACCCACAGGTGAGCTATGAATGGAATGGAATCCTTCACAATGAGGCCCAGTAGCTATTTTTTTTCTTCTTCGTTCTCCCTACCAGGTAGTGAGAAAAACGATTTTGAATTATTAGGCGTTCTATTAATTTCATAACTGGACGTATATGACTTATATCATATCCCTGCACCCTTCGTCCGACCCATTTTCTTTAGGACGGATCACAATTAAGGATTCCGAAGGACCAATAACTCAAAGTGGGGGCATCGCATTCCGACGTGACTCTTCCCAGGTATTTAAATGTCCCACAGCGGGGACACTATTGTTAAACCATTTTTTACCATCTCAAACAGAATTAACGAAATTTTTAATCATTACTAATAAAAAGTCAGTTCCATCTTTTACGACATTCCTATAATTTGGTTATCTTCTTAGTTAAAGCATAAACTCGATGATTTAAGCTGTTTATCGCATAGAAATCAATCAGTTTGGATATTTTATCAGTTTTATAGCATAGAAATTGATGATTTAAGCTGTTTATCGCATAGAAATCAATCAGTTTGGACATTTAATCAGTTTTATGGCATAAAAATTGATGATTTAAGCTGTTTATCGCATAGAAATCAATCAGTTTGGATATCTTATCAGATTTATAGCATAAAAATTGATGATTTAAGCTGTTTATCGCATATAAATCAATCAATTTGGCTGTCTTATCAGTTTTATGACATAAAAATTGATGATTTAAGCTGTTTATCGCATAGAAATCAATCATTTTGGATATCTTATCAGATTTATAGCATAAAAATTGATGATTTAAGCTGTTTATCGCATAGAAATCAATCATTTTAGATATCTTATCAGTTTTATAACATAAAAATTGATGATTTAAGCTATTTATCGCATAGAAATCAATCATTTTGGATATCTTATCAGATTTATAGCATAAAAATTGATGATTTAAGCTGTTTATCGCATAGGAATCAATCAGTTTGGATATCTTATCAGTTTTATAGCATAAAAATTGATGATTTAAGCTGTTTATCGCATAGAAATCAATCAGTTTGGATATCTTATCAGATTTATAGCATAAAAATCGATAATTTAAGCTGTTTATCGCATAAAAATCAATCATTTTAGATATCTTATCAGTTTTATAGCATAAAAATCGATGATTTAAGCTGTTTATCGCATAGAAATCAATCAGTTTAGATATCTTATCAGTTTTATAGAATAAAAATCGATGATTTAAGCTGTTTATCGCATAAAAATCAATCAGTTTAGATATATTATCTGTTTTATAGCATAAAAATTGATGATTTAAGCTGTTTATCGCATAGAAATCTATCGGTTAGAATATCTTATCAGTTTTTAACATAAAATTGATGATTTAAGCTGTTTATCGCGTATAAATCTATCAGTTTGAATATTTTATCAGTTTTATATCATAAAAATGGATGATTTAAGCTGTTTATCGCATATAAATCTGTCGATTTGAATATCTTATCAGTTTTATAGCATAAAAATTGATGATTTAAGCTGTTTATCGCGTAGAAGTCCATCAAATTGGTTACTTTTTTCAGTTTTTAGCATAAAATTGATGATTAAAGCAGTTTTACCTGTATAATGAATGTCTGATGTGTTTTTAGGATGAAGTGTTTGATTTTTTTGCATATTTTAGATAGGAGAAATATTATAGAAAGAAAACGTGGTTATTTTAAGTCTTAAGGGTCAATCACGATCTTAGGAACACAATCCATGGTGTAAATTAGACGGTCGTGATGAGCAATTAAGTATTTAACTCCCCCCCCCCCTTCTGACGTATTGCGGGTCTCTCGGGGCTCTTTCTCACTCCCGATTCCGGTCGTGTTTCGGGGCCGGGCAGATAATTGTGAATAAATCCCCTAAGGTAAAAAACCCGGATGTTTTTCTAATTAAAGAACTTGGGAATGCGCCTTTTTTAAGGGGTCGTGAGGGCTCCGGGCTAATTATTAAAAGTCGCACTGGGGGTGAAGCCTTGGGGCCGTCACGGTAGCCAAACGGTAGTTAAGTCATATCTGAAACCATCCAGACAGTCAAATCCATAACATTTTTTATGTTTTTACGTTTTCACTTTTTCGTTCGGATAATAAGTGACCATTGTGACGAAATACGATTGGAGACACGGCTTAATCCGTAAATAAGCGAAGCGAATTCTAGGACACCGGGAAAAATTATATAGAAATTCAAAAAACTTTGAAAGATTTAAAAAAAAAAAAGGGTCCTTAGAGAGCGAAAATTGTACTTTTTGAGTAGGGGTTGAAAATGTGGATCACGTACTAAGCTCAATTTTTCGTAAGGGGGGTTGGAGTAGGAGGTACTGCGTTGTCCCCGGGGCCTCGTAAAGACCTTTCCCTTTTCCCTAAGATGTCTTAGCCCCTTCCGAAGCTTCCCTTTCGGAACACAACAACATTTCGCCTTCTTTTTTACTCCAGAGCGTCCAATTTGTTTATCCGCCGCCCCACGACGGGAATTCTAATCAGCCCCTCTTTTTTATTCTTTCTTTTTTCTTAAGAAAGGGGGAAGGATAAGGGGAAAATAAAGATAATGCGGAAATTCCCTCTTTCGACCCCTTTCCGACTTCCTCCCCTTTTGTTTTTCCTACTAATAAAGCCACCATAACAAGAAAAATACTCATCATTCGTTACTTAGGGTCACAAATTTTCTTTTATTAGAATCCTTATAATTTAAAAACTTTTGAGAACGAAAATGGTCTCTAAATGAGCAACTTTGGCTCATTATGTTTGGGGGAAAAAAAAGAGCCAAAATGGTCCTTCATGGCAAAATTTGGCACATTTCTAGCTTCTAAAGAAGAAATATTTAACAAAAAATGAAAGAGCTAAAATGGGGAAATATGGCTCATTACTAGTTTCTAAGAAAGAAATTGTTAGTATTAAGGATAGTAAAGAGCCAGAATAGTCCATAATTTGGCCCATTACTAGCGTCTAAAGAAGAAATTGCTGGTACAAAGACCAGTAAAGAGCCAGAATAACCATTGAACTGCCAGAATGATCTTTTAATGGCAAAATATGGCTCATTACTAGCTTCTAAAGAAAAAATTGTTAGTAAGATACTAGTAAAGAGCCAAATACTTAAATGGCAAAATATGGCTCATTACTAGCTTCTAAGGAAACAAATTGTTACTACAAAGCTAAAAAAGAGCCGGGAAAGTCCTTTTTTGGTGAAAAACTGTCTCATTACTAGCTTCTAAGGAAGAAATCGTTAGTAAGATACTAGTAAAGAGTACTTTAATGGCAAAATATGGCTCATTACTAGCTTCTAAGGATACAAATTGTTACTACAAAGCTAAAAAAGAGCCGGGAAAGTCCTTTTTTGGTGAAAAACTGTCTCATTACTAGCTTCTAAGGAAGAAATCGTTAGTAAGATACTAGTAAAGAGCCAGATACTTTGATGGCAAAATATGGCTCATTACTAGCTTCTAAGGAAACAAATTGTTACTACAAAGCTAAAAAAGAGCCGGGAAAGTCCTTTTTTGGTGAAAAACTGTCTCATTACTAGCTTCTAAGGAAGAAATCGTTAGTAAGATACTAGTAAAGAGCCAAATACTTTAATGGCAAAATATGGCTCATTACTAGCTTCTAAGGAAGAAATTGTTAGTAAGATACTAGTAAAGAGCCAAATCATTTAATCTCAAAATATGGCTCATTAATAGCTTCTAAGGAAGAAATTTTTAGTATTAAGGATAGTAAAGAGCCAAATACTTTAATGGCAAAATATGGCTCATTACTAGCTTCTAAGGAAGAAATCGTTAGTAAGATACTAGTAAAGAGCCAGATACTTTAATGGCAAAATATGGCTCATTACTAGCTTCTAAGGAAGAAATTGTTAGTAAGATACCAGTAAAGAGTACTTTAATGGCAAAATATGGCTCATTCCTAGCTTCTAAGGAAGAAATTGTTAGTAAGATACTAGTAAAGAGCCAGATCATTTAATCTCAAAATATGGCTCATTACTAGCTTCTAAGGAAGAAATCGTTAGTAAGATACTAGTAAAGAGCCAAATACTTAAATGGCAAAATATGGCTCGTTACTAGCTTCTAAGGATACAAATTGTTACTAGAAAGCTAAAAAAGAGCCAGGAAAGTCCTTTTTTGGTGAAAAACTGTCTCATTGCTTCTAAGGAAGAAATCGTTAGTAAAAAATCTAGAATAGTCTATTAATAAAGGAACTTTGGCTCACTTTAGGGGACGATTTTACTATTGCTAGTAAAGAGACGTTGAGAATGAACCCAAATAACTCCAAAATGGCTCGACCGATTTTTTTTTTTTTTTTTTTCAAACAATATCTGTTTTGACCCTTAAAACGTTTTGCAGTTGTACCATAAAGAGAGACTGGAAAAAAAATGGTTTTTGACATTTTTAAACAATTTTTACGACTAAAAATTTATGCAAAGCGTTTGATTTAATGTACAAGAATTTTATTATTCAATAAATTCTTTTTTTTCTAACTCAGATTTTTATAAGGTGGGTGTTGGAATTTTACTGTAGACATGCGTTTAATAAGAGAAGGTAATAAAAAAAATTATCTCCCAGGTTCAATCTTGTTTTAAAAGATCTCTTTTGTCCTTTTTTTATTTAGAGAAAAAAAATTTTTTTTTTTGTCAAACCAGTTTCTATACGCGACAAATTCACGATAAACGCAAAAGTCCCCGAAGGCTCCGAGCAATTAACTAATGAACTACGAGCCGGTATGGAAAAAGGTCTAATTTATTCAAGGATTAAGGGAAAGAGTGTTTATGCTAATAAGTCGAGGAATTAATGGTCTAAAGGAGACTCGGAGCGGCTTTTAAGATGGGGGAGACCGGTGAATCCAAAAAAGAAACACGAGTTAGACTTTTTTTTCTTCTTTTTCTTCCCGAGGTTTTTATCTCAATTCCATCGACCTTGGAGTTTTCTGACCCAAAATTTCAAAGATTAACGCTTCCTCTTTGTTGGGACGAGAACAAAACGCACACCTGGGACGGGGGAGACCTTTTTGTTCTTGACCGTTTGACAAAAGCGGACGGTGTTTACCCATTGTCGGAGGTGGACCGTGGCCAAGTCCTATGGTTTATGCCGTCCCGAGAAGAAAAAAGAAGAAAAAAGACGGGTAATAAGAAGAGAAACCCTCCCAACACAATCAAGATCTCGAAAAATTCGGACAATGACCACAAACTTTTCTTTTTCTACTAAAAATATAAAAAACCAACATAGAAAACGTCTTTTTTATTTAAAAATATCATTTTCTCAATTCTAAGAACTATTTGTTACTAAAAAGTTAGTAATGAGCCATATTTCTTAAGGACCTCTTTACTAACGTCCTTAAGAACTATTTCTTCATGAGAAGATATCGAAAGGTTTCACAATTAAGGACCATTTTGGCTCTTGGAACTACTTCTTTTACTAATAAAAGGACCTGAGAAGTAGTTCTAATGAGAGATTTTGTGAATATTTATAATTAATTTATTGAAAATGTTGAAGTTTAAGTGATTCAGTTGGGAGTGAAGAGGGTTTCTGTAAAAACCGGTCCCTCAAGAGACACTCGGCCATCCATCAATCCGTCAATCGTCGGCTATCTCCGAGGCATCCCCTCCCCCCCTCCACGTCCCCTTCACCCCCATACAGGGAACAAAGCTTATGTAAACTAACCCCTCTCTCAAATTAATGTCTCGTATTTGTGATTCTCGTTTACCGATTCGAGATCTTAAAGGTGACGTCTGGGCGCGATTTGTGAGTCAAATCGTCCCCAACCCCAAGGAAAACGCCATTTGAATAAAAACGAGGACTGTTTTTCTTTAACAGGACCTTTTGTTTAATAATTAAAATTGTTATAAAAGGGGTCCCCAACAAAAAAATACCCTCAACAAGTTTAAAATTAATGTACACGAACCCCTGTAGGTTCCCTTATGGTTATATGCTAATGATCCCATTTAAACACTAATTAATCATGTGTGACATTCCAAATGACTCATAACGACAAAACTTCATTTAAGTACATCAATCAATAAAAACAGCTATCAAATTGGCCATAACTTGAAAAATAATAAACCTAGAATTTTTTCGTTTATAAAATTGGATTTCTCACCCCGTTTACCATGCGAATCGATATAAATAATGTAGGTTTTTAAAAATTCGTATTTTTACATTTCCCAGAGGGAGGCGTAGGAGGTTATTTTATAACCTTAATTAAGGAACTGCTTGATTCTGGACAAAATTTAAAGCCATTGTGGTCCTTAATTAGTTTTTAGGTGAAAAATTCGTCTTATTGGGCACGTTCACACAATGGGGCTTTGGCGTGACTAAAACTGACTATTTAGTCTCGAAATATTAAGGGGGACAAAAAAAAAAAAAAATCCTTCGTTTGTCGGATTTCTCCGGGAGGCGTGGAAATCTGAGAAAATTGCTCTATGGTTGCCCAACGTTTTTTTTAAGAACAGAAAAGTAGGAGAGAATTACTGGAAAGTGCAAATGAAATCGGCAAGGATTATGACGTAGGCGTGAAGTAAAAATGTAAAAAGAGATTATAAAAAAAAAAATTTCATCAAAATCGAATCGTTTCACGTATTATACACGGTATTTTTTCCTTTTATTATTTCTTTTTTTAATAAATCCTCATTTTGTCAGCCATCTTGCTTTTTTAAGGGGACGTCGAAACGACTAAGTCGTTTTGTGAGTCAAATATAGAGAACCAGTGGTTTCTCATTAGAAAATCCGCATCTAAAATTCAAATCCTGAAACCCTTCAGCTTCTTCGAAAAAGCTCAGCCATTCATTTCGCCCCGAGAGCACACCCACCATCCCAGACACTCCGTATTTGGCCTCACTTTTTTTCATCTCCCCTTCCAGTTTAAAAACACAAAAAGCCAAGTTTTTCCTCATTTTTTAACTAATTAACATCAAAAAATCATTTTAAAACGAAATAATTCAACAAGTTGACTAATTAAGATAACAATTTATCATCAGATAACACTTATTGAGATAAAAAAATGTCATAAGATAGCAATTAAGATATACAAAATTATCTTTAGATAGTAATTAAGATATAAAACAAAATCATCAGATATTATCTTAATATTGTAAGTGAATAAAGGAGATTTCTGGACCTTTTTTTTAATCCCTACGATGGTTATTTTATGTTGTTAATAAATTAAAAACGTCATTGATTTATTGTCGTATATCACATTTTTTACCGCCCCTAGGGACACCTGCACGAAGGTCCTAATCACCTCCGACACCCCCGCTCTTCTCAATTAGGAATTATTTGATCACGACCTTTTTTTTTCGACTTCTTCTCTTTTTTTCTTCTCTCTCTTTTTATTCGAGTTGTGCAGAGTCAGGCTCCCAGGGTTCTATTGTCGGGGAGACCCGGGTGAGGAATGCGGGCCGGACAGACAGCGCGGCGCTCCTAACACTGTCCTTTTATAACGTTTAAAAAATACAAAAAGTATATATTTATATATATATGTTTTTTAGGCAGTTTTTTCATGAAATTGAGAATTTTGTGTTTCATTTTTTATTAAAGAAATTCCACGCTTTGAGAAAGAGGTTGAAAAAATAGATTTTCGAATGTGTGATGTCCATGACGGGTAACGGTGGGAGGATGCCATTGATTCCCGATCGTCACACGTTTTTTCTTTTCAATGCAGAAATGGTCCAGCGCAGCCTCCTTTTCCTGGAAAATTCCTTCTCCCTTGTGCCCGATTCGTGTCGCTCAGTCGAAGAAAATTTTTTTAACTTTAATTTTTTTTTTAGTTTCGGACGTGATTTTCTTGTATAAAGGACGAGAAATGGACGTAAAGGGTTCCTTAATCTCGTGAGAATCCGCGGATCGGATCGTGAACCTTGATTGCCCCGAGATTACTTCGAGACTACGGAAAATAATTACCCTGATTATTTCTAGGTCGTAATCACGGTCGGGACCCATCAGAAAAACCTCATCCCTAACCGAAATCAACTCTAATAACCCCTTGGGGGTCATTACCGAACGAAACCGAAGGCTCAATTAAGCCCGATTTTTGTCAATTCTTAATTACACGACCCTTTCACACCAGAGCACGTACGAAATCGAAAAAAATCCGAGCTCCTTTTAAATACCTTCCAGCCACATAAATTCATTAGCAATTAGACCTCCAATTTCATCTTATACCCTTGAGAAATAATTATAAATAATTAGTTTTCTTCACTTAATCAAAATTTCAAATCAGACGAAAAACACCTGCTCTCTTTCCGAAGAGAAAGGAGCTATTGAGGCCGTCTCGTACAGCTTATCTCCTTAAATTTTGACCTGACGAAAAAAAGCATCTAAGTAAACCCCCCTTAGATTTAAGCAAAGAAACGATTGGGATTGATAACTTTTGGATCCGATCTACAGGGTGCTCCAGAATGACACTAACATCGTTATTTTATATACAAACCCTATTTTTCACGAAATAAATCGATTCTTCGCTTCATTTCCTTTAAATTTTACTTACAACACTTTTTCGATAAGACCAAATGCTCTGGAGTTAAGCGCCACTGAACATTGACTAGCAATTCTTAACGTTTTTTGTATAATGCATTGTCTTCGGCGGTTAAAATCTGGATTCTACTAATAGTTACTATAAATTTTAACATATATATATGAATATATATAGTTTTTATTGTATATATATAAGCACAAATGCGAATATTCGATCTAGGATTGTTATCAAAATAGCAATTTCTATTGAATCGAAGATGAAATTTTCGTTTTAATTCAACTCGGATCTGCACTTAGAAATGTTTTTTAGGTTTGTTCTATTCTCTTCGGCCTATAAAAGTCTCTTTTTAGTCGATAGGACGAAAAAGTTAAAACGTTTAAAGTGTCCTTTATCCGGTTATGGAGATGAGGGACATTTGGACAAGACCCCATCGCACTATCATATCTAAACGACGTTACGCAAGTGATGAAAAGCCTCAAACACAATTTGTCAATCCTCGCCCTCAACCCCGAAACCCTCGCCCACGGCTACTTTCTTAAGGTATCGAAGTCTCCAAATTCCTTCTCTTCTCTTCATATACAGAGCCCGTACTGCGGTCAAAAACCACAATTACAGTTGTGCAATTAGACTCGGAATTGTTACCGGGACCGAAAATTATTCCTCTCACTCTCTATTTTTTCTTCTGGTAACCGCCTTCGACGAAAAAACAAGAGCTCCGAGGCATTAACCATATTAATTACTACTCATTATACCAGATCGAATCGAATCACGTTTTCTCAAAGTGTGTAATTAGACGAAAAGAAATTTTTTTAACAACAAAATCCTTTTTATAATAAGTTCAAAAAACATCTCTCCTCAGTCAGCAACCTCTCCTCTATTGGATTCTTGATGATTTTTACGAATCTTCAATTTCGCTTGAATTCAGCCATTCTATAGATTCAAGACTTTAATGAAATATATATATATATATATATATATATATATATATATATATATATATATTATATATATAAAATACACACACATATATATAGCTAGAAATCGAGTGACATCGATAACTTTTGGATCCGACGTCCAGGTTGATCTAGAACGACTTTAACTTCGAAATATTAAATACGACCCCTATGTTTTTCCGTTTTGATTATATTCTTGATTGGATTTTTGATAGGTCCAAGAGTTCTGGGGTAAAGTGCTACTTAAGAGTAGCATTACTCGGGAACGTTTAGTCCTATCAAAAAAGTGTTGTAAGTAAAATTTAATGGAAATCAAGCGAAGAATCGATTTCCGTCGTGAAAAATAGGGTTTGTATATAAAATAACGATTTTAGGGTCATTCTGGAGCACCCTGTAGGTCGGATCCAAAAGTTATCAATCCCAATCGATTCTTTGCCTAAATCTAAGGGGGGTTTACTTCGATGCTTTTTTTCGTCAAAAATTCAAAAACTGCACTTAAATCGATCGAAAAATATTTTGACGTTTGCCACCTGACTTTAATGTTATGTAGATCGATTCGGAAACGTCCCTAGGTTTAGCACGAGTCAAAAAATAATTTGAATAAAAAGGTAAGGGCGAGGAATCACATTTGCATCTCGGATTTTTTTTTTTTTCTCAAAGTCGCGTGCTCAAGGGTACATTTTAGATTAGGAGGGTCGCTTTGTACCAAAATGAGAGGCACGTACCGGTATTTATGAGCTTCACCGTTTCACTGTACCGTTTCATGATCGATTTCTTCATCTTTCCCAGAATCCTTATTTTCGAAAAAAAGGAACTCCCGATTTCGGCCCTAGGATGGAATGCGAGGGACAATGGCCGATCCGAATCGCGCCATCGAAGATGAATAGGAAGCGGCTGATGAGCCTTCATGCCTCGTTAACGAGACCCACCGGCTACCGTTCTACCATAAAAAGTGATTTTCAGACCCCCCACCACCTTTTTTTTAATTATACTCCAAGGATACTTTTTTTATTGTATTTTTTAAATAATTACAAAAATCAAGGACAAAAATATTTTTTTTTAATTTTTGAGAATTTCCTTTCAATTCATTAATTTCAATATAAGGTCAAAAAACACACTTTTTGGCTATTCCAACATTGAAGGCTTCTTAATTCATCAATTTTTGAACTCACCTTCAATAGATGTTTCATCATTTTATCCTCTCAAAGGCCTTTTAGACCAAGATAACGTTTAAAAAAATCATCAACTTTTGCAGATAAGGTTCTATGTGTGCCAAATCATCGATTTTTTAATATTATATCAAATCAAGGTATTCAAATGATGTAGTTTTATCAATTTTGAAGGCTTTAGATGGATATTATTCAATATTTTAAATGATGATTTCAGTAGATGTAGTTTAATTAAGTAGTGACTCAATGGCTCATCAAAATTCTGAACGTGCCAAATATACAGGGTGCACAACCCCTTTAGGATAATTTGACTAACAAAAAGAAGTGTTCCCCTTCACACGCGACTATATGTTAATTTGGATGATGGAAGAAAAATTTTGTTTCTTTCATTTTTTCGATGTAAAACATGCATTTTTTGGTTAATTTTGTTGAATTTTGAGTGCAATAAAGGATGCTTTAGAGAATCTGAAGAGGGGACGGTGTCGGATTCGACACGTTGTAAAAATTCCCTTACCTGTGACACTCATTGATGTCTCGAAAGGGGATGAAGAATAAGGGGAGAGGAGAAAAAAAAGGTTCCTCATTCAAAAGAATTTCTTAGGGACGACCCCCAATTAGCAGGCTTGTGTGAAGCAAGGGTAAAAAACGTTACAACCATGCAAAACGTCCCACAAGCCAAAATACACAAAAAACATTACCTGCTCAAATAAAAAAAAAAAATAAAAAGGAAAATAAAAAAAAATAAAATTAAAATTAAACAAAAAAAAGTTTTTATTTAATAATTTTTAATTAAAATTCGTATATTTTAAGGCCAAAGCCAATAACAATGTAATAAAAAGCGCATTTTGGTATTTTTCTTTCTCACCAAATCGGGAAATTTACATTTTCTTATATTTTACATTAACATAGACTTTTATAAGTATAAACAATTATACAAAAATTGTCATGGGGGACTTAAATAGTTCATTTTTAAATAGGAACATTTTAAAAAATAAAAAAAAGGGAAATTTTACAATTATTTATATTTGTACACAGTCCGGGCTTCGTTACGTACCTAAAAAAGACCGAAAAAAAAATAAAAATAAAATAAAAATAATAATTGTGTATTGTGGCATGCGGTAACGTAGGATTTCGGGATGGGGTTTTTAAGGAAGCGGGGGTTTTGCAATAAAAGTGGGATTGGCTTGCAATATTAATATCTTTATTTCGGCTCCCTTATTGCTTGGAATCCCTTGGGGAATGCACGAGGATTGATGAAAAAAGGAGATGGAGGTAAAAAAAATGTTGAAAAAAAGTCATGCTGATATTTGGGACTCACCAGTGGCTGAGAGGAGGGCTGGATGGATGAAGCCTTGAGGGTAGTTGCTGACTCCGTAGAGTTGCTGGAGTAAGGCGAGGTCTTCAGGGTTTGGCTGCTGTCCGCTTTCTTTCCCTTCGATGATTTTAACAGCCATCGCTGTCGCTTGGGCTTGCGGGAGGCTAAGTCCGGCCATCTGAAGCATCTGGAGTTGGGCCATTTGCTGCTGCGTGCTGTGGTTGTTGTTGCTTTCACCAGAAGCACCAGGCGCAGGTGGTACTGTGAAGTCGCCTTCTTCTTTCAGCGAGGTCTCCAAGTAGTTTTTGACCATATCGATATGCTTTTTGGTGAAAATGTGGTCCTGAACGGAATATTTATGGGAATATTTGAACTGGCAGAATTTACATTCTTCGGGGGGACGTTCAGAGTCGGGTTGACCGCCTAAGCTTTGAATGGCTGATTTGAATTTCTTTTCTTTCGCACGTGCGTTTTGGAACCAGACTTGTATGACGCGTTTTTGAAGTCCTATCTCTCTCCCTAGCATTTCGCATTCGGCCATCGTCGGCGTTTTGTAGTCGTTGAAAAGGGACTTCATGAGTTTTACTTGGATTGTCGACATTGGTGTTCGGAATCGTTTTGTTTTCGCGTGTTGGTGGCTTTGGGTGCTGGAAGCTGGAGAAGTTGGGTTCGACTCGTCTTCCATGATGTCGGTGCATTCCGAAACGCTGTCGTCGTCGCAGAGGCTTTTCTCGCTCAAATCAGTCAATGGGCCTTGATCCATCATCATGTGCTCTAAGGTGAGCTTCATAGGTCTGCTGAGGTCGACAGGTTTGCTTAGATCCAAAGGGGAGTCTCCAGTTTCTCCTTCTTTTTTGGTAAAGTCTATATCTTTACCGTTCATCGCTTCGCTCATGTAGCGCTTCATGGACTCCTCGTAGTACTTCTTGAGTTGGCCGTCCATGTCGTTGTTGAATTGGGAAAAAACCGGAGGCATCATGTTGTTGAATTTGTCTTGAAATGCCGACCCTTCGCCTGATGAAGCTTCTTCGTCGGGAATGGCATCGATATTGATTTCACCTCTGCTGCACTGATCTGCATGCTTGGTCGTCAGATGGCTTTCCAGGGCTGATTTGACTTTGAACAAAGCCGGGCAAAAAGGACACCGTTTGTTGATCACCTGCGAATGAGCTCGAAACTGCCCTTTTCGTTCTCGTGCTCTCGTATTCTGAAACCAGACTTGCACCACCCTTTTTTTGAGTCCCACCTCATGGGCGATGTTCTCCAGCATTTTTCTGGATGGGTTGCTTTCGATTTGGTACTTCTGATATAGGTAGTCGAGCTGCTCAGGAAGAATGGTGGTTCTTAATCGTTTGTCTTTGGGCTGCTCGCCTTCTTTTTCGCTTCCTTCTTCGAATTCGTCGAATTTACGTTTTTGTCCAGCGAGCATCGAGATTAAAGGGTGAGGAGTGTTCGTATTTATGAGATCATGGTTGGACTTTTGGGGCTGCTGTGGAGTAGGTGGCTGCTGAGTAGGTGGTTGCTGTTGCTGCTGCTGCTGTTGTTGTTGTTGTTGTTGCTGCTGCTGCTGTTGTTGTTGCTGCTGCAGTTGAGCATGTTGTTGGAGGATTCCAAAAGGGCTATCTGGAGGATAACTAGGGAACAAGTTTGGGTTCATAATGTGGACTAGTTGATGCTCCCTCCAGAGATCGAATCGTGGGAAAACCAAATTGCAATGATCGCATTGGAAATTGTCTTTGCCGTCTGAGGAAGACTGAGAGTTAGGAACGGGTGAAGGAGGAAATAAATTTTGGGAAGGAGTCGGTGTCACTGAGGCGTTCGGGGTAGAAGGGTTGCTGCATGTCATACCCTGCATGTGCTGACTACTCTGGTCGTTGATGGTGCTCGAATTGGAATCCTCGGATGACAAAACGGCCGCGATTTGAGCAGCAGCGGCTTGAGCTTGAGCTGATCTTTTGGCGTCTTCTTCTTTAAAGCAGTGCGTCTTTTGATGGCGAATGAGCTCGTAGTATCTTTGGAAAACCAATAAGCACTTTTTGCATTGGTAGTTTAGTCCTGGGGTTCTTTGAAATCGCCCAGCGCCGGTTTCATCGACGCCTGGGGAGAGTTCGACAGGTGGCTGGTTCTCGTAGACCTTTCTCGCTTTCTGACGTGCGTTCTGGAACCAAACGACGATCACCCTAGGACTGAGACTCAGGAGTTTTGAAAGGTATTCCAAATCGTCGTCTTTTGGGTACGCGTTGTTTTCGAAGAACTCTTGAAGGACTTTTATCTGGTAATCTGTGAACCGGGTACGGTTCGCACGTTTCCCGGTGGAGCTGCCCGAATTTCCGCCATTGTTGCCCATCATCGCGTGTGAAAAGCAGTCCTGGGAATTGGCCAAGATCTGCTGGTGGTTTGGTGTTGAAAAATTTGGCGGGGTCAGCTTGGGCGGCGGTAGCATGTTTGGGTGAGGCGACGATAAGGTGTTTTGCGCCATATTCGGGCCTAATTGGGACGAAATGATCGATGTCAGCGTCAAGTTTTCGGGAGAGTTGTTCCTCGATGTGGCGGCCATGCGGTCATTAGGACTGACCGGAGACTGCATCATGTTATGATTAAACTGTGGCTTTTCGTCATGGGGTTCCATTTCTATATCTCTTGGCTCCGTTTTGATCGTTTCCGATGGGTTGAAGCTTGGCATCGGTTGAGGCGAAGGAGGAACTGGAGATGGAGATGCCTTCACATGGGGAGTTTTAGGTGCTTCCCTTGTAGGCTCTTCTGGTGTCAGCTGAGTCACTTTAGCTTCTCCAGTCTTCTCATATTCTTCCAAATTCAAAGTCGTGCTTGGAGGATTGTTGAAATTATAAGGAGAGTCTTTGTTCCTTTGTCTTTCTTTGAACAGCGTATTTCTGAACCAATGTTTGATCACTTTAGGCGGTAAACCACTCTGAGCGGCCATATCATTGATCTGCTCTTCAGAAGGGGAATTATTGATGTCGAAATGGGCTCGCAGAATTTTGAGTTGGTCATCAGTGATCCTTGTTCTTGCACGCTTCTGCTGTTGTGCGTTAGCCTGCAACAAACAAAAATTCTGTTCAAATTCGCTGGCTTGGGTGTGAGCGTTGGAAAACTTTGGTTCGTTACTTACCGCTTGTTGTTGTTGCTGTTGCATTAAAGCTTGCTGTTTGGCTATCATAGAGGCAGCGTCCATTCCTTGAGGATTGAAAAGGTTTTGTTGGTTTTGGCTCATCCCGACCATAGAATCGAAAGAAGGTGGTGGCATCATCATAGGGACGAGAGGAGGCTGGAGATTCATGGCGGCCAAAGCAGGCATGTTTAGCCCAAGCGGGAGGCCCATTCCGAGTCCAGCCATGCCCATCATCATCGGATTGAACTGCTGCAACTGCTGCTGGATTTGCGAAGCGGCCATCACGTTCAAAGCAGCCTGCATCTCATTCATCTGCTGTGCCAATGCCATATTGGCTGCATTTCCACTCATACCGGCCACAGCTGCAGCCGCAGCGAGCGAATGAGATAACGTAGCTGGAAGAGAATCCGTCGAAGATGCTGGAGTCGAAGAAGCAGTAGGCGTCGAAGGCGCTGTCACGTTTTCCGGCGTCTGCTGCTTCTGCTGCTCTTTGTTCTCTTCATCTGTCGATTTTTCAGGCGTAGTTTCTACGGAAACCCCAGAAGGGCCACCTTTCTTCTCATATTCACATTTGATCTGCTGAGCATACTTTTCGAGGAAATCAAGAGGAACTAAATCTTTATGAACTTCTTCACAGTGGGCTTTGAGGACCCAAACGCTTGAAAATTCTTTATTGCAATGTTGGCACGTGGACTTGGCTACTTCAGGAAGATCCATGAGTTCTTCTTCGACTTTTACTTCAACTTTAACGTTCACTTTTTCGGGTTCCGTTTGCTGGAAGGAATGCTGTTGTTCTTCCTGCTGCATCTCTTCGTGGTGTTCTTCTTCCATCTTTTTATGCTCTTCCATGACCTGAGAAGAGGCCATTTCGGAAAGAAGTTTTTCCGTTTCTTCTCTTTCTTTTCTCTGGCGTCTTTGATGGTTCTCGTTGAACTGCATGACGAGGTCGAAACCGAAGCTTTCGAGAAGGTGTTTGTACATCTGGGACGATTTTTTCGTCGGGAGAGGTATTCGGGAGAAGGAATCGTCGTTGGGAGTTAGAGGAGTCATCGGCGGTGGGGTTTTGCTGCTATTAGGCTGGGGCGAGGAGAGGTTGCCGGAAGACGACGGAGGAGTCGGCATCGGCGGGAACATTGACATCGGGTTATTAAATAGACAATAAAGTTGCTGGTGGGTGCTAAGCTGCTCCTGGTTCACAAACAGGGCGTTACACCGTCCGCAAGAAAACATGCCGGAGTTGGGCGAAGTGGCTATCACAGAGTTCGATGTGTTAGTTATACTAGTAGGAACTGAAGGTGCCGAGGTCGGAGTGGAAGCCGCCGGCGGCGGTGCAGAAGATCCCGGCGATGACCCGGTCAGCTGAGAGCTACCGGAGGACGGCGGAGAAGATAGTAACTGTTTAGGTGAGCTTCCAAGTATATCTTGGATTAGCTTTTTGTGCTGATCCTGGGCTTTCTGAGGTTCAGGCTGCTCGATTAACGGCTTACTCAAGTCAATCTGACCCGAAATCGCCAAATCTTGTAATTTCGAAGCTCTCGTCTGATGCAAGACGGATCTCATATGGATGTCTAATGTTGAACCCTGCGTATAAGCTACTTTACAAATGTTACATTTATAGGGCTTCTTGTCGTCTTCCTCTTGGGTCGGCTTCAATGGTGGAGGGACGCCCAACTGAGCGGCCAATGCAGCAGCAGCCGCAACTTGCGGCGAAACCGAATTGTTGTTGTTATTATTCTGCTGGAGTTGCTGCTGTTCTTGCATAGCTCGCTTCAACTTATGCAGATGACTCACCGAATTGTAATGGACCAAAAGGATGTTCTTTTGAGTAAAAGATTCTTTACAAACGTCGCATTTATAAGGTCTGTTTGGATCTAAATATTTCTCCATTGGATACGACAGTTTTTCACCTTTTCTGTGAAGCAACGTTTTGTTATGACTCGTCAAATAGGATTGTCTTGTAAATGCGACTTTACATCTGTGACATTTGTACTTTCGTGCTGGATCGTTATAGGAGTCTTCAGCGATGGATTGACTATTTAAATAGTCTTCTAGGAACTGTTGCTCTTTATAAACGATAGAGTCGTCGCTGTTTTCGCCTTCTTGGGGCAAAGATTCTTCTTCTTTTGAGTCTTCGGTTTCCATCTCTTCGTCTCCTTTCATGGTTTCTCTTTTCAACAGCTCGTTCGTGGATGGGTCTAATATTTGCCCGCTGATTCCAGCTAAGAGTAAAGGGTTGTTCATCAAGCTTTGTTTATAAGCTGCCATTTCATCTTCGGAGAGGTCAGAATGGGCGGTCTCGACGTGTTTGTGGAGGGCCAAAATTGACCTAAAGCTTCTTCCGCAGAGGACGCATTTGGTGGCGTCTCTGATCAAATGGTACTGCGAATGGAGCTGCAGTTTTTCCATCGTTTTGAAAGCCAAGCTGCATTGATTACAACGGTATTTGTAAACATGCTTTTCGGAAACCGCCATGTTTGAGTTGCCACCTCTGGCATGGATTTCGCGAAAATGCATCTGTAGTGCGTGTGCGGTTTGGAAATATTGGTTGCATCCTTTTTTCCAGCAGAGATATCCAGGACCGCTGGGCGTTTGCTTCAGTTCGAGATGTCCGGTTTCATTTTGATGGGAACAAAGTTCGTCTATGTTTTTGAAACTACGATTACAAGTCTGGCATTTTTCATCTTCAGCTTCTTCTATTTCATTCTCTTCGTCTTTATCTTTCGACTCCGATGTACTAGGTGTCCTCTGGTTCAGCCAATGGGATTGATCGACTAGCATCAAAAGCCTCTGAAGCCCTTCCGAATTTACAGAATGAATCTGCATAACGTGACCTTCCAAATCGGCCTTATCGCTAAAACCGTCCTGACAAAGGGGACAAAGGAACTCTTTCTGCGTATGATGCGACTGTACGTGCTGCTGAAGCCCTTCTTCGCTCTGCGACGAAAAACTACAACTCGAACAATTAAACTCCGCCTTCTCATCTTCCTTTTCAGTCTCCTTCTCTTCTTTTTCTTTACCCGCATCTGAAAAAGCAACAATTTATAAAAACTTAAAGAACGCGAAAGGAAATCCTTGAAAGATTTAATTAGAAACCAGGTGGGGATCTACCAGGAACGCCTCCTACCCAATAGAAATAACCCGTGCCGTACATGGTTAACACAATTATTCCCTTTTGACCAGCTTACATAAGAATCTCTTTTTAATTCAAATCCTAAATGTTATTAAAGCCGCTTTTATATGAATATAAATCAAAACTACCCCATTTCCCTTTTAGGGCGTGCCTCATTATTATTGCCACGCGGTATATTGTGTCCGCTATCCCATAACAAAGCCTCCAATATGCCCTTTTTTAAAAACTAAAGAATTCTAGCGAAAAAAAAGTAACTTTACAACATTCCTTATAAAACTAACTTTATAAAACACAATTTTAACAATCTAGGAGACGACAAAAAGTATGCTGAGGTTGACATTGCATTTAAAAAATTGAAAAAAACCTATTTTAGGGAGGACTTTGACCCTTTTTTGACCTTATGAGGGCCTTAACGCTTTAACATTTTATATAAGATACGATTTTGATCAATTTTCTACAAAATAATTGCACTTTAATCTTGATTCTGATACTTTTTTAAACAAAAACTACTTTTTTTATCTAAATTTTAATTTATTTAATGCATATAATGACATTTTTATCACAATTTCGATTGTTTTATGCATAATTACATTTACATCTTGATTCTGATCCTTTTTACTCGATAAGGAATTTTTTATCTAAATTTTTAATTAATTTATTGCAAGATAATAACATTTTAATTTGGATTCTGATGATTTTTTACTCGATAATGAATTTTTTATCTAAATTTTTAATAATTTATTGCAAAATAATGATATTTTTTATCACAATTTGGATTGTTTTATGCATAATTACATTTTTATCTCGATTCTGATCCTTTTCTACTCAATAATGAATATTTTATCTAATTTTTGATTAATTTATTGCAAAATAATGACATTTTTATCTCGTTTCGATTGTTTTATGCATATTAATTACATTTATCTAGATTCTAGATAGATTTATTCGTGAAGTTTCGTAATTTTGTCTAATTGCTTAGCTTATTGGGAGGTCTAAATATAGAGAAAAGGCGTCTTTTAGGTCAAAAATTGGTCTAATACTACCCAAAATGGTGACCAGAGAATTTCTGGAACATTTTTAATGCGGTTAAGCTAAAATTTGGTTTTTTTTTTATTCTAATAAGGGCTTAGTGGTTGATTTTGATAGGGAAATGAAATTTTGATGGAATATTAAAAATAAACTCACCAGGATCGTTTTCTTGGGGTTGAGGTATTATTTGAAAAACTTCGGAGATATCAGTCTGTAGGTCTTTGCCTTCTGAACGCCTTTGGAGTTGATGGAGTTGCTCCATTTGAAGATGTTTCATGGATCTGACGTGCTGGAGGAGCGGTAGACGTGCTCTGGATGAGAAACCGCACAGGACACAATGGAACACTTTTGGCACACTGTCGTTGTCGTTTTCGCGAAGGTGACGGAAAAGAAGCTGCGAAGCTTCGTGCCTCTGGCCGGCCGCGTGGAGTTGAAGTTTATGCGCGGAGTTGGTATAGTAGTCGCAGGCGTGGCATCTTACTTGGACCCCGCCGGGCGACGAGACGTATTTCAGCTTCCATTCATTCCTAGGTCCGCCTTCTTTGACATGATTGACATGCTGGAGTCGCTGGAGATGTTTGTCCGTCTTACAATGGAGTTGAAAATTGGCCTTCAAGTTTGTCTTATACGTGCAGAGTTTGCAGACGTAATGGCCTGCGACTAGTGCGAGGATTTCCTGTTCGCGTATTTTCGTCCTATCCGCTGCTAAATGGTGTGAAAGGGCTTCCAACGAATCTGTAGAAAAGTTGTTGCAGACACAGCAATGGAAAAGGTTTTCGGGATTCGGATCCGCAGGTTCGGGAGGCGGTTCCATCGTTTCTGGGTTCAGACCCATATCCATGTGAGGAGCCAACTCTGGAGGTATGTGGGGAGGTAATTGACCTCCTGTCATCATTTGTATGATGAGGGCTTGATTGTATGCCATGTCAGCTAATGCTGCTTCCGTATGCGGAGGAGGCTTCTCACCTGGAAGGGTCAGTCCTGGATGAAAATGTAAAAGAGCTTCAAAATTCAACTGCTGCTGATGTGATTGCTGAAGAGCCGAGAATGTCTGCATCTGCTTCACATTTTGCTGCAAAACCATCATGTTGTGCGTATGCTTTTCAGATGTCATATGGATCCGCAGATTTCGGGCGACATTCGTTTCATAGTTGCAGACGTCACAACGGAAAGTTGGTTTAGGCTTTTGGCTTTGTGCGATCGGCGAATGATGAGCTGGGCTCGGCATACCTCCTGGCTTATGCTGCGGAGGAGGCGTCGGCTGCTGCATTTCGGACTGGACTCCGCCATTTTGGAGCTCCTGCATGTTATTGAGATGTTTGTCGGATTGCATGTGGATACTGAGATTCCCTTTGGTGGTCGTCGAATAATTACAAACTTCGCACCTGTACGGTTTATATCCGCAGGTGTAGGTCTCTCCTCGGGCGAGTCGAGGATGTGGCTGGCCAGCTATACAGTATATACATGAGGTTTCAGTCTCTGGATGTTTCTCTTTCATATGGATCTCTAACGTCTCCTGATATTTATAGTGCCAATTGCATTTTGGACATTTTAACGTTTTACACGAGTTTCTGGAATGCATTCCGGCTAAGGGGCCGCCCACACCGAGACGAGATGAGGTTAGGATTAGTTCGCATTTTGGACATTCTACGCCGGAGGGGCGTCCACCCATGTGGTCGGGACAGACGCCGATCGTTGTCCCGGTTAGGAAGTTGGGTGGGTGTTGAGGGTACATCCCCATGAGGGGACTCATGTTCGAACTAGGTGAAGGACTCGCTCCAGGTGACATTTCATTCGCTGGTGATTTACGGGTAAGGTCCATACCGCACATTCGCTGGTTTTCATGTTTCGTTTCGGGCGAGACTCTTGAAGGTGCCAGGTCTTCTGCTTTCTCTTCCATGTAGTCTTTTCGTCTCAGTTCGGTGACTGGTCTGGCTGGGCTCATCGGCTCTAAAAATGAGACCAAAGGTTCTTTCTCTTTGCCTACACATTGGATAATGGCGGACGCGTTTTTATGCCCGAGTATGTCCTTCTCTTCTTCCTGGAGGATCAAATTATGATCTCCCATGGCGTGAGCGACAAACGACTTGGAATAACCGAAAGACAATTTGCAGATGAAGCACATTAAAATTGGCTTAACCGGCACCGAGGAACAGTCTTTCCCTGTGTTGTTCTGTTGAGTCGCATTCTGTGTCTTCTCTCTCACGGTGAAAACTCGATAGCTGTGCATGACCGGAATCTCGGGGATTAGCTTCTTCTCCTGGATGAGTTTGCTCGATGGGTAAAGGTGGGCGAGGAGGGACGGGTTTCGTGAGACGTAAAACGCGTTCGCGATTTGGGGGAAAACTTGATATTGCGAATCGACACCACGTCCGTCGACGAAGCATCCGTCTCCGATCAATTGGGGCAACTCGTTGTCCTCCTCGCTCAGCTCGGAATCTTCGATTATGTAGGCGGAACCGTCCGGGTTGTAGACGATTTTCCCGTCGAACTTTTCGACGTCGCTCGTACCCCAGGAGTCCTCGGCGGTCTTCTCACCCGTGTCGGACATGAACTTTGAGCCGGACGGCGGCGACGACATCCTCGGCTCTTCCGCACCGCCGGGTATCGCACCGGCCGTTGGTGACGCGGAAGTCTCCTCTTCCGGGCTCATCCTCGTCTCCTGATCCGCTCGAGTATCGGCCCCGTCCACTATAGACTGGGGCGTTGAGGACATGTCTGCTCAACGTACAACATCACATGTCTCCATCCGCCTTCACTTCACACCTAAAACAAACAAAAACCAACACATTAATATCACAGCAAACGAAAATTCCTTCCATCACTAATCTTTTTTCAATGCCATCCCTTCAACAATAGGCAAACTCCAGGTGCTCTACCTGATTGCATCTGCTTGTATCGGAATATCCTCAACAAAAAAACCTATTTAAAGATTTAAGATTAAATTTTCAATAATTTTTTCTTCTTCCAGGTGAAATCTGTTATTGTGGGAGAGTGTCTCACCAGAAATAGATGACCTGCACGACCCAGAGAGGGTAACAATGGGCACCTTCACAGTCATGCACACCGTATTAAAACGAGAACAAAAGCCAGTTGAAAAATTAAAAAAAAAAGAACTTTAATAATACTTTTTTTTGTCAATTGTTCCATGATTCAAAACAATTCCACAAAATCTGACTCAAAACTTATCAAAAATAAACAAACATTCCTTTCAAAATAATCAAAACTTTTTTTTTTTTTTTTTTTTTTTCAATTAGAAATAATTTATTCAGCGAGATTGAGACACGAACGTTTATGACTAGACGGAGAAACAGCTCAGATAGGATCGCACATGCTATTTTCCAATCGTATAATACCTAAAAAGGACTTATAGACTTGGCCTATGTACAAGGATTTAAACGGTATAAAATTAAACGCTCATTTTTACACGTTTTTTCCCCCCTAATCAAAAAAACTAAATGTTTTCAGTCCTTTTTTCTAAATTGGCAACCTCTAAGACTCAAATATGTCAAGAAAACTTGTCAAAAAACGCATAAACAAGACAAATACTTCAAGATTTCATTTATAAATACAAAAATAAACATAAAAAGAGTGCATAAACAAAAAATTAAGGATAAAAAAGTCTTATGAAGCATTAAAAGATTACAATTAAATTTATGAAACGATTATAAGAAATTAAAGGTCTTTAAGGACCTTTTTTCTTATAAAGGACCTTAAGAATCAGGATTACAATGAAATGAAGGATTTAAACGTTGTTTTTGACAAAATTTTCCATTAATTTAACTATAAATTTTAAATGGGAAAATAAATTAATAGACGATTTCTGTGTTACCTAGCCAGAAGGTTTATTATAGAAATTTTATTTTAAGGATTTAGTGCTTTTCGAGGGTTGTATCTTTGATCTATTTCCAATCATGGGGCCATAAAACGTGAGGTTGTTGTACCCCAGACTATTTTATTGTCGATATGAAAAAGTGCACTTTTTAAGTTAAACGTTGTCATTTGAACAATTTTCAGACCTTGAGGGGAAACGTCGAATTAATTAAATCAGTGAGCGTTGAGCTAAGGTTGTACTTGTCTTTTAATTGATAGCGTTTACCAAGTTAGAAAATGTCCTCTTTTTCGCCATTTTTTTCACAAAAAAAAACTATTTTTAAATCTGTAAACAGCCTTTGACCCTGAAGAAGTCGATATCGAACATTTTATAAACATCAATTTTACAATCTGATAAATGGAAAAAAAAAAAAAGTTTGGGGTTCCTGGGATTTTTAGAGAGGGGAATTCGACCTTCGTTTTTTATTGAAGGAAAGGACCATCGAAAAACAATCAACTAACCCCTTGAAATCTGGTGTTTTGGACGGTAAATTCTATTTTTGGACTCCGTACCGAAAAATAACGATTTATATCAGTAAAAACAGAGTAATCGATCGAACAATAAGGTTCGCAAAAAAAATACGAAAAAGTCGATTTTAAGTTCGATTCAAATAGTTCGCTAAAAAAGCGATTTTTCGTCGAAATACAACAAAAAAGTCGATTTTGTATGGATTGGCAGTAAAAAAGGAATGTAAAAGACAACAAAAACATCGATGACGAATCCTGATCGAATCCTAAGAAAACCATAGAATAAGGGTTTTAAGAAGATAACTGTCAAAATAGCGTTTTAATCAAAATCCTAGAAAAAAGCAGAAAAAAGGTACGTTTTCGAAAAAACTACACAAAAGAGGTGATTTCGACCTAATATGATAAAAACCCATTTTTCATTCGATATCCATGAAAACTTCGGATTTTCACAAATTCATAAAAAATCAGAGATTTAGACCGCATTCCATAAAAATCGAATTTTCAATAGATTCGTACAAATTCACCCCATTAAGAACGAATTCCATGAAATCCATCATTTCAATAGATATCCAAAAACCAGCATTTTCGTAAGAATACGCCAAAAACCGAGATTTAGAACGAATTTCGTGGAATCCGACATTTCACTGGAAATCCAAGAAAGCAGAATTTTCGAGAGAGTTCACCAAAAACCGACTTTTTGAACGAATTTCGTAGAATCCATTATTTCACTAGATATCCAAGAAAGCACCATTTTCGTGAGAATTCACCAAAAACCGACTTTTTGAACGAATTCCTTAGAATCCATTATTTCGCTAGATTTCCAAGAAGCACCCGTATTTTCGAATTAAGAATCCTTAACTCCAAGAACCAGACCATTCTGGAGATTTAGGACGAATTCCAAGAAATCCATTTTTTCACTAGATATCCAAGGAAGCAGCATTTTCGAAAGAATTCTCCAAAATCTGGAGATTTAGGACGAATTCCAAGGAATCCATTTTTTCACTAGATATCCAAGGAAGCAGCATTTTCGAAAGAATTCTCCAAAATCTGGAGATTTAGGACGAATTCCAAGAAATCCATTTTTTCACTAGATATCCAAGGAAGCAGCATTTTCGAAAGAATTCTCCAAAATCTGGAGATTTAGGACGAATTCCAAGAAATCCATTATTTCACTAGATATCCAAGAAAGCACCGCTTGCTCACGAATGTCAAGAAAACAATCATTTCAGTAAATAACATCAAAACTAAGTATTCATTTTGCAGAAAACACTGATTTAGACTGATCTTTATTCACAAAAAAAGCATATTTAGAACAAAACTCCATGAAAAAAGATCTTTTTCGTATAACAGAGATTCCACACAATCTGTACAGATTGACACAACTTATTCATATTCACTACTTTTTAAACATATATTCATAGCACGTGGATCATGTCAAGCTTGTTTAATCGACGGATTACCACAACTTTCCGAAACTTAAGAGAGCCCCGAGACGGCATCTGTACGTTTTGTCCTAAGGGGGACCTCATTTAAATACACCCCTTTTATGTCAAAAGTCGCGTGTCACGAGGGATTTTTTTCATTCAAGGGTACCAACCTAAGGTGTACAACACGTGTCTACTTATTTTGCATATCGTAAATTTTTCCAACATTTTTTTTTATTCAACTCCCCCCTTTCTTGTTTACTTTCACAAGTGAAAGTACGTGAAATCCGATTTTTTTCGAAAAATGTACGGAACAATATGGAAACTAGTTTTGATTATTTAATTATTGGTTTCCTTCCTTTTCTTTATAATAAAAGCGCTTTGTTTCTTTATTTTTACAGCGTTCAATGAACCTTACTGAATTTATATAAAAAAGAGAAAAAACATCATTTTGAACATAAAAACGCATCAAAGGAACTAAAAGAGACCAAAAAACGTCGAAGATCAAAACCTTGACATTTTGAAGTTAAAATTTTAGAGCTCAAAAAAGAAAAACCTCAACATAAAAACCAAGTTTTAAGACATCAAAGGATAAAAACAAACCATACAAGGGTTCAAAAAGACGACTAAGAACGCTGAAAATGGCCAAAACTAACCAAAGATGGAAATAAAAAACAACTAAGACTCTAAAAGGCCAAAAACCAGGATTTAAAAAACATAAAAACCAAATATTTAAAGCGTAAAAGCCATTAGAACATAAAAACCTATCACCAAAGGAGACAAAAACAACAAAATTTGATCCTAAAAATATTTTCAGTGACAAAAAAATGTCGAAAAAACCATCAAAAACCCGGCAAACGTGCTTACAAAAAGCATTTGAGGCTCTAAAAATTTCTTGTGATACAAAAACTGGTTATCTAAGGCGCTAAAAACAATTTGGAATATAAAAATCTGACAAAACTTCTTGGTCCTGCAAAAACCCTAGTCAAGATATAAATATGTCAGAACAACTAAGGACCGCTACCAAAACCGCCAGAACGGGGTCGACACAACTCATTAGGATATAAACATTTAAACACTAACGGCTGCTAGTAAAAAACACATGGAAAATATAAAAATGAGGAGAGGCGCTACCCGCGGAACATAAAAATTAAAAAACTAGGGCGCTAAAAAAACCACGGAACATAAAAATTAAAAAACTAAGGCGCTAAAAAAACTATGGAACATAAAAATGAGAAAACAAAGGCGCTAAAAAAACCACGGCTCGTAAAAATTAGAAAACTAAGGCGCTAAATAAAACACGGCTGATATAAAATGAGATGACAAAGGCGCTAAAAAAAACCAAGGATCGTAAGAATGGAAAAAACAAAGGCGCTAAAAACTTAAGACATAAAAACCAAGAAAAGAAGCCCAAAAAACCGACGGAACTTCAAGATTTGATATCTATGACGCCAAAAAAACTCTTCGGAACATAAAAACAAGATAAAAAGGCGCCAAAAAACGGACCAAACATAAAAACGAGATATCTCAAGGGAGCACACTCACACACAAAAAATAAGGTACAGCTAAAGGCGCTCTAAACTTGTGAAAAACGCTGACAAACGCCTAAAACCGGGTTATGTGAGAAAAATTTTATTTTTGTTTTTTTGGGTCAAAAAACAAAGGAAAATCGTTTATTATTTATTATATATTTTAGCCTTTTCGTATTATGAGGGTAATTTTAAGTTACAACGCCAATTTTATCCTTTCGGGGTCGAAAATTGCCCGGCGCCGGGGTGGGACCGCCCACTCGTGGGACCGGGGCCGCGTTTCTACGCAAGGATCACCCCGCCCCCGGGACACACCCCTTAAAATCACCGCAAAACACGAAAAATTAATTTTAAAAAATAATTTTCAGCGCGTGGGAGGAGGAAAAAAATACAATTACAAAAAATACTTTTCGGCTAATTCCATGATTATGCTGACTCTTCACTTTGTGGTTTTCTGTTAATGGACCCAGTAACGTATAAATTAAAATCACAGAAAGCGAAAGAGGACGATGAAGACGGTGTGAAAAACAGAAGGCGCGAATCGGAACCGGAATCATTATAAACACGCAAAAGTCGTGTCCCTCTTTTTGTAAATAAAAAGAGAAAAAAATTAAAAATAAAAAAAACACAAAACACACACTATCACAATTTGAGCCCCCTTCGCGGTAATTGTGTTTTTTCTTAATTGTTTATATTGTTAATTAATATAGATAACTAGGGGAATCGCCCTCTCGTACCCCTAAAAACACCAAAAGGATGTTACAGCGCTACGAGGGCTTGTGTGTTATCTGACTCGAAGTAGTTGGTTGACTCGTAGGCGGGGGTCTGAGAGTGTTAGGGCGGCTAGCGCAGCGCAAGGGGGGAGGAGCGGACCCCGCCACCGGATCAAAGAGTGGCTATTTGCATGCATACACTTTCATCATCCCCTCCTTTTTTCGCTTGATAATTATCAAGGGAGAGAAAAAAAAATCAACCCCCTTTTCTTATTTTTACAAAAACGTGTTTTCATGGTAACGTCCAAAACTTCCTCTAGGGGTTTAATTACAAAGCAAATAGCGTTTACCTGAATATAAAATTAAAACAAACGCTTTTTCTTGATTATTACCCTCGTTTTTTTCTTCCTAGGGTCGGATTATCGATTTTGTGCTAGGGGGGACCCAATTAGCTCTCATTATGTGGTGACTAATCCCCACATCTGTGTTCCTCGAAATGACCCCTTTTTACAGAAAAGAATAACTATTCCGTCGATATCAAATAATGAAATTTCGTTACATATAAAAAATTAGGATGTTCTTCGACTAGATAATGGCATTTAAAATGGATTTTGGTCACCTTTTCGAATAGATAATGGCTTTTATCTTAATTTTGGACCCTTATGCAAAAATTCAGTGGCTTTAAGATTGATTTTTGGACGTTTTTCGACTAGATAAGGGCAATTAAAATGGATTTTGGTCACCTTTTCGAATAGATAATGGCTTTTATCTTAATTTTAAACCCTTATGCAAAAATTCAGTGGCTATAAGACTGATTTTTGGACGTTTTTCGATTAGATAAGGGCAATTAAAATGGATTTTGGTCACCTTTTCGAATAGATAATGGCTTTTATCTTAATTTTGGACCCTTATGCACAAATTCAGTGGCTTTAAGATTGATTTTTGGACGTTTTTCGACTAGATAAGGGCAATTAAAATGGATTTTGGTCACCTTTTCGAATAGATAATGGCTTTTATCTTAATTTTGGACCCTTATGCAAAAATTCAGTGGCTTTAAGATTGATTTTTGGACGTTTTTCGACTAGATAAGGGCAATTAAAATGGATTTTGGTCACCTTTTCGAATAGATAATGGCATTTATCTTAATTTTGGACCCTTATGCGAAAATTCAGTGGCTTTAAGATTGATTTTTGGACGTTTTTCGAATAGATAAGGGAGATTTAAATGGATTTCGGTCACCTTTCGACTAGAAAATGGCATTTAAACTGATTTTAAGTCAAAAATTGAGGCCTTAACGTCATCAGTTTATCTTCAGGTACTTACTTCGCTAGGCGGAACGCTGCCACGTTACTTGCCCTGATTTCTTAAGGAAAGTTTTTTTTGTCTTAATTTCCAAAAGTTTGAAAATTGGCAAAAATTTTATACCTCCTTTTATCCGCAACGGTTTTTCAGTCCCTTTTTCTTAATTGGAAGTTTTAAAGCCTTTTTTTTCGGGTGGGGGGAAAACATCAAAAAGGAAAATCGCCCGCCGGTCACTCGAAGAACAACGAAAACTACCTGAAGCTTTTCCCCATCAAGTACCTACCCTTTGGGGCTATTAAAAACTGTCAGGAAAAAAGGGTCTTAGCTCTTTGTTCATAGATTTACAGTCAAAGCCGATTTATAACAGGTATTTGAACTTTTTAAACTTTTTTCCGAAAGGTTTTTTTTTCGGTAGCGTGGGTCCTCCACGTGATGAATACGTTAAAAACCACCGGAATTATTCCACAAGGGCAAAAACTAAAAAAAAATTTCCTTTTCAAACCATTCGATACGTTCAAAGTCTCAAAAACGCCTTCATTTCGAACAAAAGAATCCAAAAAAAGCCATTATTGTCTTAAAATTAATCAAAATATAGATAAAAAAAGCAATTATTATCTAAAAAACAATCAAAATCAAGATAAAAATGCCATTATTTTGCACTTAATTATCCAAAAAGTAGATTAAAAAAGCCATTATTTTGTAAAAAAGGATCAGAATTTAGATAAAAATGATCGAAAAACTCTTGAGACGACAAAGGATTGGTTTTTTTGTTTTGATGGAAGAAAAATAAGTTATAAATTTAAGATTTAAAGACCAATAATGTCATTAATCTTTGCAGTCGGGAGGTTAAAGTGGAAGGGGGAAAAAAGAAGTCAACTTTTGCAGACGCGTCTTGAATTTTAAAAGTTGAAAATCGTTCCCGGTTTCGAGGCGGTGAAGAGACTCATCGACAAGGTGTTTCTTAATACGACATGAATTATTACTCTTTAGGACCCGGTTCGGGATCGAAGGGGGGAAAAAATCACGCAATTTTTTTTCTTTTCTTTTCTTTTTCTCTTTTGCTTATTCCGTCGGTCACGTTTTTGTATCGCTTTGAAAATCGTCAGTATTCTGGGAATTGATAAAAACAAGATTTCCAAAGGGAAAAGGTTAAAAAAGCATTATTTTCAAAGATGATGGTCCTTTTCATATATAAAAGGACTCAAAATCAAGTTGATTATTAAAGAAAAAGGCTCAAAATCTTGAAAATAATCAAAATCCAAGTTCTTAATTATCTAAAAACAGTCATAATATCGTCTTTATGGTCCCCAGAGCGTCATGATCACAATTATATAAAAATATAGCCTGGGAGCCTCAGTGAGGACCACCTCAATAGCCTTTTTCTGACGGAAATCAGCTAAAAAGGCTCAAAAAGTTTATTATCTAAGGGTAAAAAAAGGCTCAAATCTTGAAAAATTTGATTGTCCAAAACATAATCCAAATCTGGGGTATAAACATCAAAACTAAGGGTTAAAATATCTCAAATAACCGACCTCAATAGCACCCTTTTCTCCGGAAATCCACTATAAAAGGTCATAAAAACAAGGTCACAACAAGATTTCAAAAGGGAAAAAATTAAAAAATGCATTATTTTTAAAGATAATATATAAAAAGGGTTCAAAATCAAGTTGGCTATCTAAGGGAAAAAGGCTCAAAATCATAAAAAATAAAATGTGTCCAAATCTGGGGTATTTATCTAAAAAAAAGAACAAATAAAGGTCTTTAATATCTAAAAATACTCAAAGTCTAAGGTCCTAATTATCTAAAAAAGTCAAAATATAGATAAAAAAAAGGTCTTTATTGTCTCAAAATGGTCCAAATGAAGATCTTAATTTTCTAAAAAGGGTTCAAATCTGGCTAATATTTGAGAATATATAAATAAAATGATGAAAAGTGGTTGTTTTAAAAGGGTTGAATCTGAAAAAAAGTGTGTTTTGTTTATATTTTGAAGGAGATAGAAAGTGAAAAGGGAGAGAGAGAAAAAAGATGCGACGGTTTCCCCTCCGCCCTCGAAAATACGTCGGTAGCGTTTCCCAGGAAGTGACCTGCTGACCCGAAGAAGGTCAGGGCCATTGATCCGGGCCCGTTGAGGGCAAAGCCGCCTCTCCTCCGGCACTCTTACTACAAGCCATTCCAACGCATCAGCCGCCCCTCAGACTCGACCACCCCCGCCCTTAAGTCCTCGTTTTTATCCCCCACATCAAAACAAAAAAAATCCGAAAACACATTTTAAGATTTTCAAGTTATTTTTTTGCTTAATAAATTTTGAAGTCCAGAGGCGGTCATGGGGTGGCCGCTTCGTGCCGCATTCTAGAGCCAACTCGGTCAACTAAACGCCCACAAAGGGAGGCGGCCAACGTGGCCACCCTTCAGTCTCTCCCACGATTTTGACCAAGAAGCCACCACATAGACACACAAGAAAATACGATTTTTTTCCCCCCTTTATAATTGAAATACGTGAAAATTCTTGATATTTTTTTTTTCTTATAAATTTCGTGAACGCCTTGGCTTTAGAAATGTCTGACATTATGTCTAAGTGGTTATGATTAGAGAGGAAAGAAAGGGGGAGGTGGGAAAAGATGGTTTTTGTTTAAAAAGGCACCTTTAGAAAACGAGAAAAACGTCCACGTTTCCAATTATAACATATTTCGGATGACTCCTCGTTTCGGTACGTGACTTTAACCCGGCGGGTTTCACACTTTTTTCATCTCCCTCCTCGACTTCTTCGTTTCTTCTTCGTCTTAAGGACCTTCATCATCTTCTCCGATGTAGGGCCGACGTTTTCTCTTAACCGTAGATGGACAGACCATTTTGAGTTCTAGATACGCCACATGGGAGACCGTTATTTTGGGGATTTCCACCTCTTTTGTTTCTTAATAACCTTAAAAATCCTTATCTTGAAATTAGTCAGGTATAAAATAAGGTCCTTTTTGTTCAGAAAATTGGTTTTCCTTTACATTTTTAAGCATTATTTCGCCCCAAAAAGTCGGAAAAACAAAGTTGAAAGTTATTCTTCCAAACTCGAATTGCCAGTTCACCAAAATCATGGCATAAGTAGCTTGACTTTAGCCAGATCACCAAAATGATGTCACGAGTAGATCGTTTATAGGCCAGTTTACCAAAATAATGGCAAAAGTAGCTGAATTATAAGCCAGTGCACCAAAATAATGGCATAACTAGCTCATTTATAAGGCATTTTACCAAAATGATGGCATAAGTCGCTCCATTTTAAGCCAGTTCATCAAATAATGGCATAATTGGCTCCTTTATAATCGAGTTCACCAAAAAAATTGAATAACTGGCTCAATTATAAGTGAGTTCACCAAAATCATAGCATATTTAACTTGATTTTAAGCCAGTTCACCAAAATAATGGCTTAAGTAGCTCCATTTTATGCCAGTTCACCAAAATAATGGCATATTTAAAGCTTGCAGTTTTTACGCCAGTTCACCAAAATAATGGCATAAGTAGCTCCATTTTAAGCCAGTTCACCAAAATAATGGCTTAAGTAGCTCCATTTTAAGCCAGTTCATCAAAATAATGGCATAAGTGGCTCGGTTATAAGCCAGTTCACCAAAATAATGGCATAAGTTGCTCCATTTTCTGCCAGTTCATCAAAATAATGGCATAAGTGGCTCGTTTATAAGCCAGTTCACCAAAATAATGGCATAAGTTGCTCCATTTTCTGCCAGTTCATCAAAATAATGGCATAATTTGCTCCGTTTTCTGCCAGTTCATCAAAATAATGGCATAAGTAGCTAGATTTTAAGCCTGTTCACCAAAATCATGGCTTAAGTAGCTCCATTTTAAGCCAGTTCATCAAAACGATGGCATAAGTCGCTCTTATAGCCAGTTACCAAAACTAATGGCATAAGTTGCTCCATTTTCAGCCAGTTCATCAAAATAATCGCATACTTGGCTCGTTTATAAGCCAGTTCACCAAAATCATGGCATATTTAACTTGATTTTAAGCCAGTTCATCAAAATAATGGCATAAGTGGCTCGTTTATAAGCCAGTTCACCAAAATCATGGCTTAAGTTGCTCCATTTTCAGCCAGTTCATCAAAATAATGGCATAATTGGCTCGTTTATAAGCGAGTTCACCAAAATGATGACTTAAGTAGCTCCATTTTAAGCCAGTTCACCAAAATAATGGCTTAAGTAGCTCAATTATAAGGTATTTTACCAAAATAATGGCATGAGTCACTCCATTTTAAGCCAGTTCACCAATAGTTATCTCTTAAGGAGCTCCATTTTAAGCAACTTTATCAAAATAATGGCATAATCAGTTCCATTTTAAGCAATTTCACTAAAAATATGGCATAACTAGTCACCAAATAATGGCATACTTAGCCAAGTCATCTCTTTAGAGATATATAACCACTTTGAATTTAAGGAATTTTCGTTTTTTTAGTAGGCTCTCCTGTTTTATAACAAAATTTGAGCAATTCTATTATATATTATAGCCATTCTTATAATGTATTTATTTAAAATCCTATAAATTATTATTTATAGTTTCTTTATAAGCTCAATTTATACATTCATGAAGGATTAGGCGTTTTTGGTAATCCATGATTACGTCATGTCCTTAGGAAAAGAGGAAAAAAAGGCCAAAAAATGCAAATTGAAAAAGCCACTTAACTTTTTCTTCACATGACCAAATCTATAAAACGTCTTAAAATCTTTTTTGTGATAAAATGACTTTTTAAAAGTGCCAATCCTCAATTGTTTAAAAATGGAGGTCGAAATTCCTTTCAAAATTAAAATTTAAAAGAAGAAAAATTTAAAAGAAAAAAAATGATAAAATAGTGTTGCCAAAATAAAAGGGGAAATAATCTGGGAAAAATCCGAGGAAAGTAATTAAAGAAAAAAAAAATTGCATCGCACGAATGGGCAACCTAATTGGGTCCCTTTCTCGTTCGGAAAACGTAATAATTGGTGTAATTGGATTCATTAAGGTGACGTCATATAACAGTAAAATGACATTGATTTTTTTTTAAAAAATTCCTATTTTAGAAAGACAAAAAAAAAATTGTTTATTCGTCGCCTCCTGTTTTAAACATCTGTTTACAGATTCCATCAGAAAAAGGAATCAACATCCGATCCTGAAAGTAAATTAATTCCTGTTTCAATTTCGAATAAATAAATGGCTGATTATACACGTGAAAATTAACAATCACGTTGCATTATGAAGTAAACAGTAGAAGGGAAAATAAATGAAGATTTTCGTCTCAAGGGTAGGATCTAATAACAAGAAAATCAGTCTTAACCGTATAAAAAAGCCTAAATTCTCGATAATAAGGGGTCTTTATCGTCTAAAAAAGGGTCAAATATGGCTAATCTGGGTCTTTACCGTCCAAAAAAAGGTCAAATATAGCTAATCTGGGTCTTAATGGTTCAAAAAAGGTCAAATTGTGGCTAATAGGGGTTTTATATCGTCTAAAAAGGTCACGAACTGGTTCAAATATGGCTAATAGGGGTCTTTATCGTCTAAGAAAGATAAAATTCTTATTAAAAAGGTCCTTATCGCATTATAAAAAAGGTCAAAATATCAATAAATTTCTTCACTATCAATAGAAGGTTCAAAAATGGCTAATTAAACGAAAAAAATTAAAATTCACGTTCTATTAGGAAGTAAAGGGGGAAAAAAAAATTAAGGAAGATTTTGAAGGAGGGGTTGGTCAACTTTCTCAAGGGTTGTCCCCTTTCGTGTCCAAAAAGAAAACCGGTCTCGTCCCATCCTATTTTAATACCCGGGTGTCCCTTTTCTATTGTTTAGACTTGAAATGTAACCGTTTTTCCTTAGGGGGACGGATTAGTACACCGAGCCGGATTCTTGCTTAAGATTCACATTGTAAATTTTTGCTTAATTTTAACTGTTTTTACTCCCTCCACGAAGACAATGGAGGCCAAAAAAGACAAATTTGAGCACTTTTTGATGATTTTTTTTTGGTTAAAAAAGGCAACTTTAATGAAGAAAAGAGACAAAAATCGAATTCTTTTGTGTTTCCCAATATTAATTACACGGCGTAAATCGATTGCCCTTTTAAAAATATAATTCGCGCCCAAGTGCTTATTACTAAAGCCTTCGTATTTACCTCTTTCCACTCAAATCGATTAACGTCTTAATTTGTATGAAAATGACTGTTCGTGTCCCTTTTGTTCATCATTATCCGTGAGGACGAGTGAAAATTAGAGTTTTATCACTAAATAATTTAGAGTTGAAAAGTTCACTGTTTGCTATGAAGTTATAGACCGATAACTCTACATAATAACCGGGTCGGTTCCAAGACAAATTAATACTCTGGAAGGGCTTCCTTTTTACATTTTTCATGAATCTCAAAACTTTCGCCATAAAAATCAATCTTAATTATTAAATTTTTATGCTTTTTTTACTAGCTGCAGAGGTAAAAAAGCCAAAAAGTTTGTAAAAAAAAAAAAAAGCTTTATTGTATAAAATTAGGGTTTTCATCACCTAAAGAAAGTGTTAAAATATCCAATATGGGTCTTAATCGTCCAAAAAAGGTTAAATTTTGGTCAATAAAGGTCTTTATCGTCTAAAAAAAGGTTTAATAGCGCTAATTTGGGTCTCAATTGTCCAAAAAAGGTCAAGTTTTTGCAAATATGGGCCTTTATCGTCTAAAAACAGGCTTAAATATAGCTAATATGGGTCTT
>JAGWEN010000739.1:0-29821 GCA_018703685.1 Orius laevigatus
AAAAATAAAAGCTATAAAAAGAAATTTTAGTTGAAAAAATCAAATCTGTTTTTTTTTTTTAAGATGAACAGACCTCAAGAAAGTATTCAAAATTGTGTTGCTATGGTAAAGGAAAACTGTTGAGGTTTCTCGAAACTTATTTTACGTTGTCGAAAAAGCCTAAAGAAGAGTGCTCAAGTCTGAAGTTTATTCCCTTCTCGGGATTATAAAACCTAGATGTATTACTTCGTTTGGAGGCATTAAAGAAAACAGCACCAAGAGGATATTTGAACTAAGGAATAGACCCCTATTTAGAATTTAAAGAGCGGTAACAAGTTTTAATTGGCCGGGGAGTTCCGCGAGCGAGAGGCCCGCTTTAGGGTTTTATTTATCAAAATAAATAACCCTGGGGGATCTCAGACATTTGGAAACAGGAAGGGGGTGAAGCCGTGAGAAGTGTAAACGAGTAATGCGAAAGTTGAGGTCATCCGGAGTTCAAAACCTCGACAAGACATCTAATCTGATTATGATTAAATTACTCATAATTATTCTCCTTTTATACTCACTCTGCCCCCTTCTTCGTCCTATTCAGAGTCTTCTCGGTTACTTCCGCAACTGAAGTGGACACCGTTTAATTATGTATTTAGACGCTCTTCCGTGAATTTTAAATGGAGACGGATTTATTAATGAAAACTAAGTTTTAAATGAAACTTTAAAACGAAAGAAAATTTTTTTTGAGTTAAATGGGGATTAGGGGGTGTAGAGGGTATTTCTGATAAGGGGGTGTAGAGGATTTCAGATAAGGAGGTGTAGAGGGTATTTATAAGTAGTTTTGTTTAGTGTTGTAGAGGTGTTGGTGCATTAGGGGGATGTGAGAGGGGTGTTTTTTGGGTGATTAGGGGGGTTACGAGGGATGTATGGGAGATTGAGGTGTTGGGGGTTATAGGGGTGTGAGGAGTGGCTGAGGTAAAAAAGGGGGGTGTTGAGATTGGGAGTGTTGAGGGTGTTGTGGATAAAGGGAGTGTTGAGGTTGTTGAGATTGGGGGTGTTGGTAGTGTTAGGGATTATTGGGTGTTGATAGGTGTTATTAGGAATTAGAGGGGTGGTTGATGGTGTTGAGGAATTAAGGGGGTGTTTGGAGTGTGTTAGGGAATAGGGTGTGTGTTGGGCTTATGAGGGTGATTGGAGACTTAGGGCGGTGTCGATGTGTAGTGTAGGATAGAGGGAGTGCTGATGTGTTAGGGATTAGGCGGAGTGATGGGGTAGTTAGGGGAGTGTTGATGGTGTTAGGGATTATTAGGGGTGTCGGTGTTGTTGCAGTGTAGTGTTAGGCGTTATGAGCGCGGTGTTCTGTATGTTGTTAGCTTTTGGTGATCAGGATTAAACAACTAGGGGGTTATTGATGGTGGCGGGGATTTAGGGGTGTGATCGGTGTGTAGGGATTAGTGTGTTAGATGAGGTCAGCGAGTATTTGAGGGGGTGTTGTCTGGCTGTCAGGGTATTGATGTAGGGGTGTTTGATGTTGTCGATGCATTAGGGGTGTTTTTTTTTATTTACATCTGCTTCCAAAGTTTGATTACAGCTGTCATGCTTTAAAGATTGTAGCGGGGTGTTGATGTGTGTCGGTTGACTCGTTTAGGGCGGGTGTTGTACTGTGTTCACGAGGATTAGGGGTCGTTGATGTCTGGATAGTGTTAGGAGTGACTTGTTGTCTTAGTCTTCGGTGTCAGGGATATTAGTGGGGTGTGTTCATGCGCTTAAAATAGTCGCATTAGGGGCGTAGGGGTGTTTATGATTGTGTCGGGTATTAGGGTGGGCTCGATGCGAGGGATTGTAGATGGATTATGTTGGGATTAGGGAGTGTCGTGAGAGTGGTATTGGAGTGACGTACTTGGTGTGTAGAGGGGTAGTTGTGATCGGGGCAAGGAACTGTCCAACACACCTGCTATGTTATATTAATTGACCCCTCACACCTCAAAGCTCCCAGACCAACCCTCAACGCTCAAGATAGTTGTAAGAATACTCTTTTTATATTTTTTTATTAAATCAAATCATATGGGTTCATTACATCCCCCCCGACTTAATTTTCGCTATTCCTCCTGGAATAGTATCGACGCACGTTGACAATCGAAGCCGACTTTCGATTTCCGTTCGTTATCGTGGTAGACTACTGACTTCGGAAATCCATCCATTTCGATACCTTTTTCGACTTTGAACGGACCATCGATTATCGGTTTTTCCCTTTGAATCCGGTCTGTACGCATATAAAAGAATTTTCGTTCGATTTTTGGAATTGATTTTGGTTTCTTTTATCAAAGTATTTTCTTCATCTTTTCGCGATATCGTTCTTGTTCCTCTTCTGTCAGTTCCTTTTCGACGATATTTCGACTATCGATTCCAAAAGTCTGATCAGCCGGGGAATGTCGATGGCTCTTTGAAAGCCTTAAAATTCGTGTGACACACCCAAATGAAGATGAATCGTGAACGATTAGATGTCAGAACTGCTGCTTCCAAAGCGCATGTTCCAACCGCCTTTGAAGTGAGTGTATAAAGCAAGAAACTGTTTTATATCCCGAATTTTACCTTATCAGCCAATCCATTGCCTGCTGGATGATACGGCAGTTGTAGTGATCCACATAATGCCTTTTTCTTAGCGAAATCCGAAATCGACTTGGAAAGATAATTGTGGGCCACTTGTCGGACACTATTTTTTTTACTTTATCGAGATGGGGAAATTTATTCACAAAAAGCCACAATATCGAGTTCGAATTTTCCCTCATCGCCTTTGCAAAAGTTAATTTTGTATTTTCGTCGACAGCTACCAAGAATGACTTCGTTTTAGCGTTCAAATCCGACTTTTTCGCGCTATTTCTGCGAAATCGAGGTGCAGACACATCAAACACGGAGTAGTCGACGGTTTTTTTAGTATCCAAAATATCGGGGTTTCGGTCGATACTTAAACTGTCACCAATTGACATTGATGACACGACTGTACATAATCCGAAATCGTGTTTTTCATATTCGGCCAAAAAAAACGAGTTCTTATTTTCAAATACGTCTTGAAGAAACCATCATGACCACCCGACAGAGGATCATCGTGATATAAACGAAGAATTTCAGGAACCTGTTCTAAGGCGACGGTTATTCTATTTGACGTTATATGATTCGATGTTGAAAAAGGTTTAATTTGTACAGAGAGACATAATCGAGAAATTGCATCTGCATCTTCCAATTCCTTACCGTTTCGATGAGAAATTTTGATGTTGTAAGTCATTTTTTTTAATTCCGACCAAACCTAGCATTTCTGCCAATTGGTTATACTCATTTATCCACCTTAAAATAGAGTAATCATCTTCCCCATTAAATTTCCTCATCATATTTTCAACCTCATTGACGTTGAAAACAGGAGGTGCTGAACTTTCGACCTGTTCGACCTGTCGCATAGGAGATTTGTGGGCTGCTGCAGACACTAAAGAGACATGAGAAATGTTGTCAGATGCAATTGGTTCTTCCGTATTTCTTATTTCCAGTCCGAGCGTAGCTAACAATAAAGCAACTAGTGCAGGTTTCTTACCTCTACGGTCGAATTCAACGTTGAAGGCTTGTAGGGCCGATTTGATGTCTTTTAAGGACATTTTTTTTACCTGGGAGCGTTCCAACATTATTTTTTTTTCGACTGCGCCAAAATGTAAGAATACTCTTTTTATATTTTTTATTAAATCAAATCATATGGGTTCATTACAATAGTTGATAAATTGTCTAAGAAGTATAAAAGTTTGAATATGTAAGTGTTCGTAGGGTGGTTATATTGTTAAATGTGTTGGCCACCAAAAAAATTTTAACCCTTTTTTCTCTTAAAAAAAATATGTGAAGTAAGACGTTAAAAACACCTTTTCGGAAGATACAGGTGGGCTTTTATGAATAAAAGACCATTAGTTATAATTAACGACTTAAGAAGCCACTTGGAGAGGGCCTATCGCTTAGGGACATTCTGTTCAAAATTTACGCGCAGTTTTTTCTCCCGAGGCACTTAAGATCGACGGAAACAATTTAACGACCTCTTTCATCAACCTAAAACACCTTCGGAGCCAATTATCTTTCATAATTCCTCCTTAAACGTTATTTCACTTATCACGTTTCGTTCAAGGAAAGCGAAAAAAGGGGCGAAGGGTCGATTTTCGCAAGCGTTGCGAGTTCCCGAAGCTCCTTTTCTCTGATTGCCCTCATCCATATTCATTAGTTCCGAGTCAGAGACGTTTTACCAGAAAACGATCTTTAAACTTCTCCTCTTTCGATGATCCTATTATTCGATCAATTTTCATTTAAAACCCAAGTTGAAACTTTTAATAAACCGTAAAAGATGATCCTTTTTAAATAAACAAATTTTTTAATATTGCTATCACCTCAAATCTGTTTTATTATAAAATAAACAATTTTAATTGATTTTTGAACCGCAGATTTACTGTATTTCGAGATAATTGAAGGCGAAAGACAATACAGGGAGGGAGCTGGCGGTATTAACATTATGGGCCTAACTGTCTGTTTGAACGGGCAAATTGGACTCGGAGCGTTTTCTCATTCGTCCCGCAAACAATCTTTCCTAATTAACATTTCCCAAACACAAATAAAGCCATTAAAAGTCCCTTTTTATATTAGTTGAAAAATCACGTCGGAAGCCATAGATTCGGGTTCATTATCGCAGTTTGGAGGCTGATATTGACAATTTGGCGAGCCCTAAAGCCCCCCCCTTCCATTAGGGCATCTCCTTTCTTTTAATAAAGACTTCGGAGGTTGTAGTTATTAGAAACATTTTTTCCTTCGGACTCCGATGACCCTTCCAATATCTTTGCAATATCATGAAGGGTGCGATTACTCAATAAACGGAACTGTAGGAGAGAAGGAAAAAAATTCCTGAGCGTAGGCGTTCGATATTTTAATAATTTTTTAAGAAAAAATGGCCGTAATTAAATGTTATGAGACGTCCTCTCACTGTATGGAGCTTTTTTTCGCTTAAATCCACCAAACGCCTAACCCAACAAACTCGAATTCCTCCAACATCCTTGAACACCTCACCTTGATATATTGCACTAATCCCCTCAATATCCTTTATCACTCATAGTCTCTTTCCCCGAATACCTCCTGTACACTAATCCCAAATACCCTCTGCACCCCTATCCCAAATACCCTCTACACCCATAATCCCAAATACAATCACACCCCCTAATCCCAAAATACCCTCTACACCCCCTAATCCAATACCCTCTGCACCCGCTAATCCCAAATACCCTCTACACCCCCTAATCCCAAATACACTCCACACCCCCTAATCCCAAATACCCTCTACACCCCCTAATCCCAAATACCCTCTACACCCCCTAATCCCAAATACCCTCTACACCCCCTAATCCCAAATACCCTCTACACCCCCTAATCCCAAATACCCTCTACACCCCTAATCCCAAATACCCTCTACACCCCCTAATCCCAAATACCCTCTACACCCCATAATCCCAAATACCCTCTACACCCCCTAATCCCAAATACCCTCTACACCCCCTAATCCAAAATACCCTCTACACCCCCTAATCCCAAATACCCTCTACACCCCCTAATCCCAAATACCCTCTACACCCCCTAATCCCAAATACCCTCTACACCCCCTAATCCCAAATACCCTCTACACCCCCTAATCCCAAATACCCTCTACACCCCATAATCCCAAATACCCTCTACACCCCCTAATCCCATATACCCTCTACATCATCTAATGACTAATCCCCTCATCACCAACAAACAAATTCCAATTAGTTGGCACTCCTTGTATTTTGCCTTAATTTTAGTCCTTCACAAAAATCAAGTTTTTCCTCTATAAAACTGTTAATATCTCAACCTCACTTGACATTATTGATTTTAAGCATCCAGATATAATCAGCGTTCAATTTTATATTAGATAAGATAGCTTGTAACCATTTCCTATAACCCCAAATGTTTCGAGATTATCGATTTTTATGGTTTGTCAAATGGAACTGTACAATATTTTGCTATAAATGTTCGGTCCTGCAAACTGTACTGCCTGGTTGAAATCGAATATTTGCCGTTTTTTTTTTATTTGGGTGAAAATCGTTTGTCGGAAACCGTCGGTTGAGGAATTCGACGTTCCGAACATGCCAGTCGTTTAGAGCTCGGTCGGGATAAAATTCCACGAGGTGCTGCCCTTGTTTTTCCAACGTGTTTATTAAAATGAGCGAATGTACCCGAAAAGCGGAGGACTGGGGTCGAGTGAGGTTTAGGGAACGTGGATCGCGTCAAAGGAATTTTAATGGTCTCATGTGATGGGTTCATTAGGAGCAAAAACGTGGTGGAGGGCTGAAAAAATGAAGCTTGTTCCAGAAAGAAGCATTTCGCCCAACGACTTTTACGATCCCAATTAATAGGAGAAAAGGGAAAAAAGAATTCATTTCTCAGAAAGGAAAAAAAGGATGAGGATATATAGATAGTATATAATATATAGAGTTTACAGAGTATATAAAGTATATAGAGTGTATAAAGAATATAGAGTATGTAGAGCATTTTGAGTATATATAATATAGATTATACAGAATATAGAGCATAGAGAGCTTATAGAGCATATAGAGTATATAGAGTACGTACGGGTTAAAAGGGGAGGACTGCCATTTTTGGTGGTCCATAAGACCAGACCTGACCTTTGTGATTAAGTTTTCTTCCTGTGCAGCTCCAGACGAGTATTTATTTTTATTTAAAAAGAGACTAGAACGTTTAAATTCGTATCTTTTAGGTATTTCGTTAAGGATGAGAAAATGTTGAACAGAAAAGTTTTTATCATTCGATAAAGAAAACAAATTCAGAGGAAAGAAGGAAGGCATGAGGCAAGTCTGAGATATTTTCCATTTCAAAGGAGCGCCCTTTTCATACGGATGGGAAGCTTACTATTTATTTTAGCTCCGGCGCCTTTACTCCACAGCATCCCGACCTACCAAAGCCACTATATTTTCTTCTCCCCCTCCCCCACCCCCCACCCACCCCACCACCTTACCTTTTTACTGACAACAGAATAATCCTTGACGTAAAGGGAAATAAAAGCGTGAGAAAAAGTATTTTTCAGAATAAATTAGCTGAATGTAAATTTTCCATATAAAAAGAAAATAAAGCAGTTTATTTTAAATCCTTTTTACCTCCTTTTTAATATTTGAAAAGAAAAATGAACCTAAAATAGATTATCTGTTTTCTCGAGATATTGTCTCTTCACAAAAAACCAAAAACTAAGAATAAAATAGATTATTTCACATCATTCCGGTTAAATCTATTGAAACCAGCTGCTTACTTTCAAAAATTTTAAGGTTGAAGATTGAATAAACTGAATATTGAAAAAATAAAAAAGAACCGTTTCTGTATCGATTTATATCAATTGCTCAATTTGGACTTTTTTTATTCTTCGATAAAATTCGCTTTTGTTATTCATGGGAAAAAGAAGGGACAATGACAGACGACTTTTTAAACTGAGAATCAGTTTCGAGAGTGAAGAAAATAAGATTGAATCGGTTACAAAAAAAAGTAAATTGAAAATACGAGTAGCGATCGTGTTTCCTGTTTTATATAAAAAAGACGGTTTTCTCTCTCTATTTTTTCTCTTCTCTTTGTACTTTCACCCTTCTTTTTATTCCGAAGTTGATTACACACGACTCGAGCCAATTTGAAGCCGGACAGACTGGAAAGGCAAATATCGGTGAGCCATACATAATTCATAAGGTTTTTCCACGAGTCTCTCTTTTCCCCTTATTTCCAGTGGACGAAATTGGTAAACAGAAGACTAAAAGGGTGCTAAACTCCTGGTTTCGGTATTCCTCGTAAAATTTCCTTTCTCACAAGTTAATAAACTTATTCGATTTGGGCATTGAGAGGCCTGAAAAGGGGGAGATGTCCGTTTAAGCCCCTAGAGTAATAGGGAGGATGTAATGAGAGCCGATTTTCCCTCTTCTCGAGGAGTCGACATTGAGTCGTCCCTTAGCCTGATTTAACGCCGTCGACCCTTCAGATAAAACAAGGAATAAAAGTGTCAATAAGGCTTTGAGATCTTTTCTCCCCACTTCTCTTCCAAAGGGATTATCCTACCCCTTATGGGAGCCCCTTCCTTATCTCCTATATGCCAATATTCACGTCCTCCTATTCCTTTCCAATCACCAACCCCAATAAAAAATAAATTAGTTTACAAAGCTGTTTTCTGCAGTCATATGTGCGTACATAAAAAAATGATATTTTTGAAAAGTTTCAACAATCTGACGGTAAAGGACCATACAGTATTTGTAACTCCTTAAGATTTCGTCCTATCAAAAAACTGTATTAAGTAAAATTTACAGGAAATCAAGCGTAGAATCGAATTCAACCGTCAAAACACAGGGTTTATATGTAAAATAGCGAAGTTGGGGTCGTTATGGAGCACCCTGTGTGTCCGATCCAAAAGTTATGGATGCCAATCGATTCTTCACTAAAAACAAAGGGTGGTTTACTTGGATACTTTTTTTCGTCAGGTCAAAAGTCTGGCAGATAACCGACTATTCCATGATAAGTGGCACAGTATTCATAACTCCAGAACGTTTGGCGCTATCAAAAAACTGTATTGAGTAAAATTTATAGGAAATCAAGCGTAGAATCGGATTCAACCGTCAAAACACGGGGTTTATATTTAAAATAGCGAAGTTGGGGTCGTTATCGAGCACCCTGTACGTCGGATCTAAAAGTTATGGATGCCAATCGATTCTTCACTAAAAACAAAGGGTGGTTTACTTGGATACTTTTTTTCGTCTGGTCAAAAGTCTGGCAGATAACCGACTATTCCATGATAAGTGGCACAGTATTCATAACTCCAGAACGTTTGGCCCTATCAAAAAACTGTATTGAGTAAAATTTACAGGAAATCAAGCGTAGAATCGGATTCAACCGTCAAAACACGGGGCTTATATTTAAAATAGCGAAGTTGGGGTCGTTATGGAGCGCCCTGTACGTCGAACCGAGAAGTTACTGATGCCAATCGATTTCTTGCTAAAAACCAAGGGAAGTTTACTTCGATACTTTTTTCCTCAGGTCAAAAGTCTGGCAGATAATTGGCTGGCCTATGTTAAGCATCACAGTATTCGTAACTCAAGAACGTTTGGTCCTATCAAAAAAGTATTCTTAATAAAATTTACTGAAAAGCAAGCCTAAAATGGATTTCCATCGTCCAAAGTAGTGTTTGTATTTAAAATAACGAAGTTAGGGTCGTTCTGGAGCACCCTGTACGTCGGATCCTAAAGTTATTGATGCCAATCGATTCCTCACTAAAAACAAAGGGGGGTTTACTTAGATCCTGTTTTTCGTCTGGTCGAAATTCTGGCAGATAATCGCTAATATTGGCAAAATATAAAATCCTCGCAAAGTTGCTGACACATAGGAGCATAGATAATTTGAAATTTTTATATTAATGCGCATACTATACTGCAACGCGTTTGTGTCGTGATGGCTTAGCCTAAAAGGGATTTTTCCCTTCTCGCCGCAATTCAAAATACGGTTTTAATAAAGAGCTAAATTGGTATAAAAGGGGGTTTAGTGCGGTATCGGTGGGAAAATCCGTTTAAATAGGTCCTCGGTCGGGGGTGTGAGGGGGGTTGGCGCGACTCCCGTCGAAGTCGACTCTCTGAAACAATTCCGGTTCGAAAGCTAACGAGGTTAGCGGGCGAGAGAGAGGTTCGCTAGGCCGGAACGAGGTTAGCAACGGTAGCATAGCCAAGGCTAATTGTGTTGTGAGGCGCAATTGTGTGTCGGACGGGGGTTTACCCCTCAACCCTTAACATACACCAATCACCGGAGCTTTATTGCTCCCCCCTTCCCCACATCCATAAGATCTCTTGATAAGAGGCCTCACAACCTACTGCTTTGTATTATTAATTTGACATTGTTTAACATGCCTCAAACACACGTGATTCTTCCTCCAAAACGCAGTGGGAACTGGATTTTTTGTTTCAATTTTGTAACTTTCTCAAAGAGAAGTTATTGTAATACCGTCGGATTCGGGTTTTTGGGGAAGGGTCTTCCAGACCCCCTAGGGTCAAACTGACTTTTGATCTTTGTCGGACATGACTTTGTCTGTGGTGCCGGCCGTCCGTCCGTCCGTCCGTCGCCTTTTTTTCCGGAACACTTCACGGCCACAATTTTCATCCGATTTTCACGAAATTTTCACACAATCTTCCTTTCGTGGTTATCTTGAAAGTGACGAGAGCGATTTTTGAAATTCGACAAAATGGCGGAGATATGTCTGTCTAAAGTTTGCAAAAATGTGCTACGGGCTTTCTACCGGTCCGATCTTCACCAAATTTTAACCAAATAATCTTCACGTGATCCCGATTAAATTTCATTAAATAATTAGGTAATTAATTATGTAATTAGGTAATTATGACTAATTAACTTAATTTTCCCATTTTCATAAAATTATCACCAAATTCAAGTTATGATTGCAAAAAAAAATTTTTTTTCCAAAAATTAATTAATTAATTAATTAACTAATTAGGTAATTATATTGAGTTTGAGTGAAATTAGTCCCATTTTCATAAAATTATCACCAAATTCAAGTTATGATTGAAAAAAAATTCTCAAAAATTATTTAATTCATTAATTAACTAATTAGGTAATTATAATGTGTTTGAGTGAAATTAGTCCCATTTTCATAAAATTATCACCAAATTAAAGTTATGATTGAAAAAAAATTTTGTTTAAATTAATTATTTAATTAACTAATTAGGTAATTATAATGTGTTTAAGTGAAATTAGTCCCATTTTCACAAAATTATCACCAAATTCAAGTTATGACTGAAAAAAAAATTTTTTTCTATAAATTAATTAATTAACTAATTAAATAATTATAATGTGTTTGGGTGAAATTTTTGGATCCCCCGAAATCTGTAGACCTTTGAGAAAGTTCGTGTCTCTGGGCAAGCTCCAGGACCAATACTTTATTTATTTATTTATAACGACCATTTTTGAACAGGTAGTCTGGTATATCTCAGATTTTTGAAACAAAAAATTCATTTCTGTCCCACTTTGGAACGCCACAAACCATCTTAAAAAGGCCGAAAACCATGAAAATCTTGACTTTCCTGAATTTAAACATCAGCTTTTGATCCTTTCAGGCTCAAAGGACGAAAAGAATCCGCCCTTTTTGCCGGACCTTTTCAATAAAAGAGATGGGGAAAACAGAAAAGGTAGGTAATCATTTCAGCTCCGGTGACTCGCAATCCGTATATAGGCGGAAAATAATCAGAAAAAGTCCATATTTCGGCTTTAGCAATAAACTTTAGGGAGGAAAAAGTTAAAACAAATAGTCGGGGAGGAAAAAAAATTTAGTTCGGGAGGAAAGAAATAAAAGTTGGACGAGTTTTTGATGGCGCTGATCGTGTATGTGAAGTTCAAGGGGTGGAGGGGGGGCTGTGTCCGGATGCCCCCGAGGCCCTCTCTACCGGAAAACAACCATCATCCCGCCGCCCCCCGACCCTCTTTCAGGCAACTTCCTCCTACACTCGTCTTTTCTTATAATTCGTTTAATGGACCAAAGCGGTTTCTTTATGTGCAGTCTGAATTTCACCCTTGGAAACTTTCTTGAACTTTTCTTTATGGATCCTTTTTTTTATGAAGTGTAAAAAAAAAAACCTTGGGGTAAAATAAACAAAACTGATGTCAGGGTTGAGTACTTGGCCGGTCTGCCCCTGTGGGGGTGATGGGCTTAGGTTCGCCTAGAGGCCGCAGGAGGTCAGGCCATTGATTAATAGGACTACCAAGACCATATTTTGCCCCAAAATTATGACCCTTTTCCCCAGCGCTCTAAACATTTACCAAAATTATGACCCTTTTCTCACAATTATGGCCCTTTTTACTAACAGGATGTCCCTTTTTCTTATAACTTTACCCTCTACTTTCAATTATGACCCTTTTTCCTATAAATTTTACCTATTAAAACTATTTTGACCCTTTTCCCACAATAGGAACCATTTTTCCTAACATTTTGACCCTTTATCTAATAAATTTACCCTCCGCCCACAATTATGACGACTTAGCTCTTACTTACGATTATGACCCTTTTCCATATAGTATAACCACTTACCCTCAATTGTGACCCTTTATCAATTAAATTTGCCTTTGCCCACGAGTGTGTCCATTTTAGCAACATTATGACCCTTTATCTAATAGATTTAACCTCCACCCACAATTATGACCCTTGTCCCCGACAATCTAACCCCTTACTCACAATTATGACCCTTCGCCCACAGTTGTGACCATTTTGCTCAACATTATGACCCTTTATCCAATAAATTTACCCTCCGCCAACAATTATGATGACTTTTCCCTTCATTCTAACCCCTTACCTACAATTACGACCCTTTATCAAATAACTTTACTTTCCACCCACAATTATGACCCTTTTTCGCTACACTCTTACAAATAACCCACAAGATGACCCTTTGCCCACGAGTGTGACCATTTTGCTCAACATTATGACCCTTTATCTAATAGATTTAACCTCCACCCACAATTATGACCCTTGTCCCCGACAACCTAACCCCTTACTCACAATTATGACCCTTTGCCCACAGTTGTGACCATTTTGCTCAACATTATGACCCTTTATCCAATAAATTTACCCTCCGCCAACAATTATGACCCTTGTCCCCGACAATCTAACCCCTTACTCACAATTACTTCCCTTCATTCTAACCCCTTACCTACAATTATGACCCTTTATCAAATAACTTCACTTTCCACCCACAATTATGACCCTTTTTCGCTACACTCTTACAAATAACCCACAAGATGACCCTTTGTCCACAATTGTGTGTATTTTCCCAACATTATGACCCTTTAAATAATAACCTTACACTCTACCCACAGTTATGACCCTTTTTCGCTACACTAACCCCTTACCCTCAATCTTAACTCTTTGCACACAATTGTGACAAATGGTCCCAACATTATGACCCTCTATATATCTTTAACCTCCACCCACAATTATGAGCTTTTGCCCACTATTGACCCTTTACCTATCAATTAGCCCTTTGACCTCAAGTATGATCCTTTATTCCACCTTCATATCAAATGTTTTCCAAGGAAATCAATTTTTTTTTAAATAAACAAATTGATCCCTAAAACTCAAAAACTATGGAGCTTGTATTTTATTAAAAACTCGGAGGTCGTGACAAAGTTAGCCCCCAGGGTGTGACCTCGTTAGTGCTTTGTTAATTGTCAAAAAAGGGCTCAATTTTAATGAGAAAAATAAGAAAAAAACACATGAAAAACTAAAAATTCGTTTAAACCTGACGATTGTGAAAACGAACTTTTTATTCATCCCCTTAAGGGGATCGAGAGGATAAAAAAAGGTGAACCCTTGTGGAAAATTGAAGTAAGGGAGAGTTAATAAAAGGCAACCAATTGACGGCATAAATCTTTGAGGGAACGTCAAATTTCAGAATGAGGCAATAAGTTGCCCTCGAGAAGGAGCGAGGTTCCCACTAAATTAAAGGGACGTTAATGTGTTTCGCCCGTAATGAATGGCCCAAACGGTAAAGCTGACTTGCTTCAATCTTTTTTCCAATGAATTTCATCAATTTTTATTTATTCTGAATCCAATCAGTCTGTGAAATGAAGCAGTATGGGCCTTCCTAAGCCAGTGTGACTATTTAAGCCCTTTTCAGGGCCAACGAAGATACCATTACTTGGTTAAAAGGTGCTTTACTTGTGTCAGAGTTATGGAAAATAAATGATCCGAAGGGAAAAATCACTAAAAAACAGGGTTATCCCGAATAAAAATTTAAATTTAAGTGTGTAGGAGTCTGTTGTTGAAATATTTATCCGTCTCGGGGATTTAAATGTTTGGGGAGCATATTTCGTCGGCGGTTCTGTGGCTAAAGCCCTTCACTTATTCATGGCCTTTCTCAAAGGACTCTTTTGCCCACTCTTTAGAAAATACGGGGTCGACAAATGGGTAGGAAGGGATTCGCTAAGGGAGGGTTTACGTTTGTAACCACGTGTATCGCAAATATTTTCCCTTTTTTCGGGAACAAACGTACCCCCTCTCGCCTCACCATTATTTCATCCCGCATTGCTTTTGACTTGTCCGGTTTCTGGAGAGGAGAAAAAAAAGATAGGGGGAACTCGACAAATAACAACGTTTTCCAGACGGCGCCCTTATGATCCTTGTACCTTTTGTCCCTAACCCAACTGTGAAAAATCGATCTTTACTTCCTCAACTTGAGACAGGGAAAAAAAGCCTCGAGGCAGCCTGCAGAAGCAGCGAGTTTCCTCCTGAAAGCCTCCTTCTAATAAAATCCTTTCCTTGAGACTTCGATGACCAGCCTGGAATCAATCACCTTGTGTCAATCATAATGTGTACAACCTATCATCCTCCAGCTCCTTCCCACTTCCCCCAGTTCCCTACCCTCCAGGAACCTTCCCCACCCCACCATCTACCAACTCTACCGAAAGGTTTGAGGGTAACACAATTCTATCTTTTTGACAATTCAAGATTTGTATAAAACGCGAAATTACTATTCTTGATGGCCGAACATTATGTTTGAGTTACGATGTGCATAAAACGCCGTTAGTGAAGATATGAAATTCCGTCCGGCATTGTATTTTCCCTCTGGATTAATTGTTGAACATTGCGTCGGGGAGGTAGAAAGTGGCCTTGATGCTCGAGGGGTGAGATAAGGGAAGATGACAAGTGTGCCTCTCCCTTCCCATTACATGCTCGAACGTATTTGCATACGCATTAGGACACCCCTTTCTCCATATTCCATATTCACGTTTAACCTATCATTATCTAGATACACGAAATGTTAATATGCGGTTGTTTGTGTTGCAGGTCTGATGGTCGCCGAGTTTTGGGATGGGTGATGGACGGAAGTTACTCGCTTCCTGGATTCTTCTTTTGTCCTTCGTACCAGCGACGCCGATATGCCCGGCGAAATGTTCATGCAGGGACGAAGCGTTGGCAGCATCTTGTGTCGCAGCCGGGTTGGAAGTCGTCCCGAATCTTCTGAACCCGGACGTCGTCCAGATCGACCTTTCGGGAAACCGCATCTCGAGCTTCCATCACTACACCCTCAATTTGTACGCTAACCTTAAAAAGCTGGACGTTTCTGTCAACAAAATACAGACGCTTGGTGCCCGAAATTTCGAAGCGCAAGGGAAGCTTGAGGTCCTCAACGTAAGCAACAATCAAATCACAACGCTTGGCAAGGATGCCTTCAAAGGTCTCAAGTCACTGCGACATCTCGACTTGAGCTATAACAACATAGAGACTGTAAAGAATGGTTCGTTCAGAGATACCACAGACCTGCAAGTGATCAACCTTTCAAACAACAAGCTCATCTCTTTCGAAGACGCCACCGTATTCAAAGTGATCACCTCTTTAAAGATCCTAAACCTCCATTCGAATCAACTGATCGACGTGCCAAGCTCCCTTTTGAAGAACCTCCCTCCTCCTTGCGTCCTAGAAACGTTAACTTTGAACGACAACTTGATCGAAGCCGTCGAAGACAAGTCGTTCCCGTCCCCGTGCACGCATTCGTTGAAGTATCTCAATTTAGGCTCCAACGTCATCAAAACGATCGAAAAATCTGGCTTCAACTCCCTTCATAATATGATCAAATTAGATTTATCTTTTAACAATTTAACTTTTATACCGACTCAACAACTTTCAAAGTTAAATCTTCTTAGCGAATTGGACCTGAGCGGGAACACTTTTGTGAACTTGCGCCCGGTCGCGTTTCAAAGTTTGTTTCAACTCAAAATCCTACGTCTTTCGAAAATGCCGTTTATGGACTGGATAGATCCGAGAGCGTTTGTGGACAATATAAGGCTGGAGACGGTCATTGTGGAAGATAATGCTAAGCTGAAGCGTTTGCCGACTCGCATTTTTCACGGTAACCCTCATTTGAGTTATGTCTCGGTAAAAGGGAATTCTTTGTCGACGTTGGATGTTTCGCATTTCCCTCTGGATCGGCTGAGGGTTTTGGACGTATCGGGGAATCCGCTTCATTGCAATTGCTCGCTTCATTGGCTATGGAAGCTGGCGCAGGTCGACTCGAAGAGGCTCAACGCGGCCCCTAATGAGACCGAAGATGCCCAATTGCGAGTCGTCGTGCGAGATTTGAAATGCGCATCTCCCGAATCGCTGAAGAACCATATGATAACCGATATCCCGGAATCGACCGTTCGATGCGAAACGACGTGGCTGACCGTCGCCATAATCACGACGCTAGTGTTGGCCCTTTTCGCGACCACCTGCGTCGTCCTCCTCTTCTTCGGGAACGAGCGGCTCTTCTGCTGGTGCAAGAAGAGCAAAGAAGAAAGCGACCCTGCGGTCGACACGAGACGCTTAGCAGCGGGACTTCATGCCCCATCGGGCCCCCCGCCCATCCTCATGCTCATGCCCGACAAACACTACAGAGACGCCATCTTAACCAACTACATGAAGTCCGAACCCGAGATGAAACTCGTCGAGCCCTGGATGAACGGCGAATCGAGACAAAACGAATACACCGTCGTCGACTCGGCCCCTATAAGAAAGCCACACATTGTTTACGTCTAAATTTTTTCGTCAAAATTGTAAATAATCGCTTATTTTCATTTTATTTTTTATTAGGAAGCTCTAGCTAAATAAGAAGGTTTTGTAGACTTTTTTTTTATACCCATTTAAATATATTTTTGAGAAGACTGATGGAGACATAAACTATGTAAATGAACCTTTTAAAATAAAACGAAATTGTTCGTTTTAAGAATAAATTAATTCAGGACTTTTATAGTCGAGATTTTTTATTTTCACCGCCAAATTTCAAACTCTTTCTACTCGAAGTTGAAAAATGCAGACGAACAGGCGCACGTACCCCGTTGTTCCACTGGACACTGAAAATCGTGAATAGTATCCTGTCCCTGTAAGAAATCATTAAGAATCTGGTAGAGTGGTGGCCTTATAAAAAACAGCAGCACGTACCCCATTGTTCCACTGTCCCGTTTTTCCTTATTAAACAGACTCTTATTCATAAATTCATGAATATGAATAAATTCGTGAATATGAATTAATTCGCGAATATGAATTTTATGAATACTAATATGATTACAGGTATTAATATGAATACGGTCATATTCATAACTACATTCATTTTCTAGAACTTCGTTTATAAAACAAGAATTTCTGAGATTTATGAATTTGAAAATGAATATTTCCGTATTCATATTCATACACGTAATCATATTCTTATTCGTATATTTTAGCCTTGTCAATGTATTCATATTAATATTTATGAATATAACTCTGCGTCAATCCCAATTTCTCCCCATTGATCCATCGTTCACGATGGCTGAGTTGGTTAAGGCATTGGTCCAGTTAACCGAATGACGCGGGTTCGAATCCCGCTCATGGGTCAATTTTATTTTTTTTTATTTTTTAAAGTTACAATCCCAACAGAAAAATACAATTTCGCACAATAGGGATAGTCATGTATGGAGAGGAAAAAAAAATTTTTTTTGCAAATATTTAATTTCCTCCTTTTCTCCCTAATTTAATAGTTTATTAATTCCCCTGGGGTAATATCTTTAAGATAACCGTTAAATAATATAGGAACGTGGCAGCGTTCCGCTCCACCACTCAAAACCCTCCGGTCGTCCGCATATTTCCTCAAATCGAGTGAAAAATAATGAAAATTGAATTCAGATACTTTTCTTGTTTTTTTCCCCATAGCAATTATATGGAATAGTCTTAGTTATTGTTTTGTGACGTCTATAGCTCTAAGAATACGTGTTTATATATTTCTTTAAAAAATTATGACTTTTTTAAATAAAAATATTATAATAAAAATGTAAATAATGTGTATAGTGTGATATAATAATACTGTCTTTATTAATGAAAAAATATTATTATTAAAAAATATATAACCCTTTTTAACGATTCTTTAATTAAAAATTAATTTTTTTTTCCCCTGAATTGTATTTATTCCCGTTGATTTTGGTATAAAAATACAAAGTTTAAAAAAAATTTGTTTGTTTTCATTTCCCTGAATTGAAATTGAACTATTTTGAGATTCTAGGAGCGTAAATAGAAATTTGTGCTTTTAACAATATTGTGATTAATCAAAGGTTTGTTTGGTAATGGAGTTTGTTTAAACAATGTCGTTTTTAGTATTGACTATTCAGGTCTGTTATTTACCTAAATAGAAGGATTTACAATAAATCTAAACGTGAGAGCTCAAACTATGGATTTATGGTAAGTGGGAGTTGATGGGTTGGCGGTTTTGATTCATCGGACGGCACTGACCTCGTTTTAATTCCTCATATTTCCTGTACGAAACGCTCCATCGACTTTTTTCTTCACAAAAGAGACTTTTATCGCTCGGATTGGATTGATATTTGGCAGCAGACACCATAATGTTGTTCGAAGAAGGTCTAGAGACTACCTGGAGAGGCGTGGCATCTCTTAATGTCGATGTGTTCGTTGAAATGTTCGAAAATTTGGGGCTCTGCAGAACTCTTCACAATTACGCTGTCAATATCCCCTTTCTTCAACCTAAAGCTTCCCTGGAGTGGCGTGGCATCTCTTTAAATCGATGTTTTCTATTGAAAGTGGTATTGAGGAGGATAAATCGAGCTTTTCGAAAACTGCCATCACCACCATTACACTCCTCGACCCTCCCCCAACCTTCCAACACCACTATGGTATCTGGTCTGGTTAGACTTTGGGCTGGCTACAATGAGATTTTTGGTGAAATCACGATGGGAAATCTTCAAATAATGATTTTTATTTAAAAAAGAGGTGCCACACTCCTTAAGGTAGACTCCGATATCACTAGATGTGGTGTTTTTTGCGTCTAAGAATCAGTTTTTTCCCCTAAAGTCACACTTTCCTGTGTGTGGATGCTTTCTTGATAAAATGAGGTTGGAAGGGGGAAGTGCAAGGCGATAAATACAGAGGAAACGGCCCAGGATTAGAAGGGGGCCGTCCACCTGGATCCGCCACAATTTACTGCTTATTCTATCCACCCTGAGACGGCCAATCCCCCACCCCTTGAGGCAAGTTGTCTAATGCAATCAGCTGCGCTTTTGTACGGTTGCGACCCCTTCAGCCTCTTGTAATTGCCCTGTAACCCCTTGGAAGGAGAGACTTTCCCCATTTTCTCGTTCCCTTATAAGGAAAACGGTCCTCCCTTCGGCCGTATCCACTCCGATGGAATTTTCAGTCTTCGAACCCCCTTCGCGGTCGGATTCAATTCCCCGTCTCGATTTAATCCCGAGGACAAAGAGGAGAAAAAAAACCCTCCAACAATCTACGCCTTTCTATATAAAATAACAAAAGATTGAGAAATTTCGAAAACGTCGTAAATATCGAAAATGCAATTATACAGTTCTGAAATTCCCTTTATTAAATGGCAAGGATGTTCCTAATGGCCTTAAAATTACAACACACCTAACGTTTTCATAATATCGTTTTATCCTCCAAGATACAATAAACAACAAAAGTGGGTTATCCTCCATCTTTAATTTAATGGTTTCAGGTAAGCAATGCTGATCTCAATGGGGACACACAAAAATACCTAAAAGGCGACATTTGCGGAGAAATCCTATGATCGGATTTTTGATGGCCGATACAAAAGTGACAATGGCGTATAGGTTTTGAGATACAAACATCAAAAGGTTTTACGGCCAGAAAATTTTCAATTTTATTTCACCCAAAACGAGATTTTGAACCATTTTTAGGGCAAAAAACAAAAATCTGAAGTATTTTAGGGTTTTTAAAACCAAATTTCGACTTCACCAGGGGACTCTTGGCAGGGGAGGACTGGGACCTTAGGGTGTGGGTGGGTTTTCAGTTAAGGGGGTGCACAAAATTTTAACAGAAAATTGGCTTTTAGAAAAATATATTAGGCAAAAACAGAGGTTCCCAAACTTATTCACAGTGCACCCGCTTTTAAACAAATTAAATCCTTCCCCCCCCCCTCCGAAAACTTTGAGGTTTTAGGATGAAATTTGGGTTTTAAAATGTTGATTTTGAGGTTTTTGACAAAAGAAATTGCACTTAAAACGTTGATTTTGAGATTTTTTGACAAAAATATTTGCTTTTATAATCATTATTTTGAGGTTTTTTGCCAAAAAATTGTCAATTTAAAGTTGATTTTGAGATTTTTTGACGAAAATTAGGCATCATAAATGTTGATTCCAAGGTTTTTTGACCAAAATTAGGCTTTAAAAATGTTGATTTTGAGGTTTTTGACGAAAATTTGCTTTTTTAAAGTGATTTCGAGTTTTTGACGAAAATTAGATCTGAATGTTATTTCGAGGTTTTTCGACCAAAATTAGGCTTTAAAAGTGTTGATTTTGAGGTTTTTGGACGAAAATTAGGCATCATAAATGTTGATTTCGAGGTTTTTTGACCAAAATTAGGCTTTAAAAAATGTTGATTTCGAGGTTTTTTGACCAAAATTAGGCTTTAAAAATTTGTCGATTTTGAGGTTTTTGACGAAAATTTGGCTTTTTAAATGTTGATTTTGAGATTTTTGGACGAAAATGTTGATTTCGAGGTTTTTTTGTAAACCAAAATTAAGCTTTACGAATGTTGATTTTGAGGTTTTTTGACGAAAACTAGGCTTTAAAAATGTTGATTTTGAGGTTTTTGACGAAAATTAGGCTTCATAAATGTTGATTTCGAGGTATATGTACCAAAATTAGGCTTTTTAAATGTTTATTTTGAGGTTTTTTGACGAAAATTAAGCTTCATACATGTAATTTCGAGGTGTACGAAAATTAGGCTTTAAAAATGTTGATTTTGAGGTTTTTGACGAAAATTTGGCTTTTAAATGTTGATTTTGAGGTTTTTGTACGAAAATTAGGCTTCATAAATGTTGATTTTGAGGTTTTTGACCAAAATTAGGCTTTTTAAATGTTGATTTTGAGGTTTTTGACGAAAATTAGGCTTTAAAAATGTTGATTTTGAGGTTTTTTGACGAAAATTAGGCTTCATACATGTTAATTTCGAGGTTTTTTTTTACGAAAATTAGGCTTTAAAAATGTTGATTTTGAGGTTTTTGACGAAAATTTGCCTTTTTAAATGTTGATTTTGAGATTTTTGTACGAAAATTAGGCTTCATGAATGTTGATTCGAGGTTTTTTGACCAAAATTTGGCTTTAAAAATGTTGATTTTGATGTTTTTGACGAAATTTGGCTTTTTAAATGTTGATTTCGAGGTTTTTCGACCAAAATTAGGATTCGTGAATGTTGATTTCGAGGTTTTTTCGACCAAATTAGGCTTCAAAAGTGTTGATTTTGAGGTGTTGACGAAAATTTGGCTTTTAAAAGTTCATTTCGCGGTTTTTGGACGAAAATTAGGCTTTAAAAGTGTCGATTTTGAGGTTTTTTGACGAAAATTAGGCTTTAAAAAATGTTGATTTCGAGGTTTTTTGACCAAAATTAGGCTTTTAGGTAGATTTTTTAAATGTTGATTTTGAGATTTTTGGACGAAAATTTGGCTTTTAAATGTTGATTTCGAGGTTTTTTTTTTTAAACCAAAATTGAGCTTTACAAAAGTTGATTTTGAGGTTTTTGACTAAAATTTGGCTCGTTGATTTCGAGGTTTTTTGACCAAAATTAGGCTTTTTAAATGTTGATTTTGAGGTTTTTTGAGGGGGCAAAGGATTTAGGGGTGGGTTCTGTTCACCCGCCCGCCCCAGTCCGCCCCTGACTCTTGGTCATTTATTTGGTTAGAGAATTTTCGATTTCATACAAAATGTGGTTTTTGGTGATTTTCAGGGGAAAAACTAAACCAACCGCAAATGTCACTAGGTTGTCCTAAGTGCCACTTTTTGGGGGCATACCCTGGCTCCGTTATCCTGGGTCCCTAACCATCCCTACAGAGCTCTCCAATGGCATGGTTGGCACTTTCCTAGCTCCAACTTCCTAATATCCTACTATGTATGTTGAAAATAGTCAAGTTCCAAAAAGAAACCTGAGATTAGTTAAATTCCACAAGTTAGACAGGGTAAGTTTAAAGGGGGCGGTGAGAAATGGCTTCTATTCTCCGCTAATTGATCACGGGGCTTCAACCTATATTGAGTTTGTTCCCGAGTTGTGCCAGAATGCGAAACTCCCGACTTCCGGCGACAATTTCCCTGAAATGCAAGTTTCATAGGTAAAAGGCATTTCCTCTCATGAATTCAAAAGTAGAACGAAAAAAATCGGGAAACGCCTTTCAAAATTCAATTAAAATCCCTTTTGGCCAAAGCAAAAATAGGAAAATTTAATTATCAACTATTTTATTCCCCTCCGCTTTCGATATTGAATCAAACCCCTTCTAAATTGAAAATGGAAAATCCAGCACGCCACGCCTGTATACCAGAATTGCATATATCGATAAAAGTTGGTTAACTTGATTTTTAACTTTCTCAAAGAGAAGTTATTGTAATACGTCGGATTCGGGTTTTTGAGGAAGGGTCTTCCAGACCCCCAAGGGTCAAACTGACTTTTGATCTGTCTGTGGTGCCGGCCGTCCGTCGCCTTTTTTTCCGGAACACTTCACGGCCACAATTTTCATCCGATTTTCACGAAATTTTCACACTATCTTCCTTTCGTGGTTATCTTGAAAGTGACGAGAGCGATTTTTGATATTCGACAAAATGGCGGAGATATGTCCGTCTAAAGTTTGCAAAAATGTGCTACGGCCTTTCTACCGGTCCGATCTTCACCAAATTTTAACCAAATAATCTTCACGTGATCCCGATTAAATTTCATTAACTAATTAGGTAATTAATTATGTAATTAGGTAATTATGACTAATTAACTTACTTTTTCCATTTTCATAAAATTATCACCAAATTCAAGTTATGATTTATTTTTTCTTCGAAAATTGATTAATAATTAATTAACTGATTAGGTAATTATAATGTGTTTGAGTGAAATTAGTCCCATTTTTAGAAAATTATCACCAAATTCATGTTATGATTGAAAAAAAAAAATTTCAAAAATTAATTAATTAACTAATTAGGTAGGTGATTATGATGTGTTTGAGTGAAATTAGTCCCATTTTTAGAAAATTATCACCCAATTCATGTTAAGATTAAAAGAATTTTTTTTTTTTTTCAAAAATTAATTAATTAATTAACTTATTAGGTAATTATAATGTGTTTGAGTGAAATTAGTCCCATTTTTAGAAAATTATCACTAAATTCATGTTAAGATTAAAAGAAAAAAATTTTTTTTCAAAAATTAATTAATTAATTAACTTATTAGGTAATTATAATGTGTTAGTCCCATTTTTAGAAAATTATCACCAAATTCATGTTAAGATTGAAAAAAAAAAATTTCCAAAAATTAATTAATTAACTAATTAGGTAATTATATGTAATGTGTTTGAGTGAAATTAGTCCCATTTTCATAAAATTATCACCAAATTCGAGTTATTTTAGAAAAAAAAAGGATTCATTTCCCCCAAAATTTATGGACCCCCGAAATCTGTAGACCTTTGAGAAAGTTCGTGTCTCTGGGCAAGCTCCAGGACCAATACTTTTTCATTTGCTTAATTAATTTACTCCTTTTTTCCCACTTATTTTATTTGCCAAAACCTCTTTAAACATAATGAAGGTAAATTTTCGGCTAAAAAGGGCTCCAAAAAACGTGAAAATGCTTTCTGATAAAGTTGTAACATTTTCTATTTTATTTGGTACGAACTTTCAATGGGTTAGTCACAAACGGAATATCACGGTATGGGAGGTTCAAGGGCTGATTCATGAGAAATTAAACAGAAAACGGAATAAATCATGAACGGAGGGAGTTTGAATTATTAGAAAACATTCGAGGGAAAACTACTCGGAATTTCAGTCCAGATAAAGTTTCCGCTTTTTGAGAGAAAACGTATAAATAATTTTTCGAGCTTCGCCATTCCGAATTTCGAATTCCAGGACAAGGTGCCCTTTTTCAAAATTTAAAAGCTTGTTTTTTTATTTATGAGGCAAATCTGAAAAAATCTTGTATATGAATGAAATGTCAATTTTCCAAAGGATTAGGGGTTTCGGCCCTTTAGAGAGCTTGAAATATATTTTCGCGATCCCCAGACAGGGGCGGACTGGGACCTTAGGGTGTGGGTGGGTTTTCAGTTAAGGGGGTGCAGAAAACTTTTAACAGAAAATTGTCTCTTAGAAAAATATATTCAGTAAAAACAGAGGTTCCCAAACTTTTTCACAGTGCGCCCCCCTTTTAAACAAATTAAATCCTTTGCCCACTCCACCCCTAAAGTTTTGAATGTTATCTTTGACGTTTTTGAATGAAATTTGGGTTTTAAAATGTTGATTTTGAGGTTTTTGACAAAAGAAATTGCACTTAAAACGTTGATTTTGAGATTTTTTGACAAAAAAATTTTCTCTTATAACCATGATTTGGAGGTTTTTGACAAAAAATTGTCAATTTAAAGTTGATTTTGAGGTTTTTTGACGAAATTTAGTCATTTATAAATATTTATTTTGAGGTTTTTGGACAAAAATAAGGTATCATAAATGTTGATATGAGGGCTTTTGACGAAATTAGGCTTTACCAATGTTGATTTTGAGGTTTTTGACGAAAATTTGCCTTTTTAAATGTAGATTTTGAGGTTTTTGTACGAAAATTAGTCATTTATAAATATTTATTTGAGGTTTTTGGACAAAAATAAGGTATCATAAATGTTGATTTTGAGGGCTTTTGACGAAAATTAGGCTTTACAAATGGTGATTTTGAGGTTTTTGACGAAAATTTGCCTTTTTAAATGTAGATTTTGAGGTTTTTCACGAAAATTTGGCTTTTTAAATGTTGATTTCGAGGTTTTTTGACGAAAATTAGGCTTCAAACATGTTAATTTCGAGGTTTTTTTTAAACGAAAATTAGGCTTTACAAATGTGATTTTGAGGTTTTTCACGAATTTTTGGGGATACTTGCACAAAAAAAAAAATATCTTGAGCTCCCCCCCCCCTGGGGATAGCTTACGCCCCCCTAGGGGGGCGCGCCTTCGGTTTAGAGCCACTGAGCAAAATAACGCTTAAAAAAATGGTTTCTGACTCGCCCGGGCCAGTCCGCGCCTGTGCGCAGAGCATCCTGACCACCAAAATGCGTCCACGACGACCACCTCAATAGCCTCTTTCCTTCTGAAATCTCCTCAAAACTCTTGAGATATAAAAGACACGTCCAAACTCAATAATTGGAACTCTTGTTTTATCACTAAAAACGATTTTCTCCTTGAAGAGTTTTTCCGCTCAAACTAAAGAAAATAATATAAAGTCACCCCCCGCTATCAAAACATCAATAGTAGCTATGTATTTATGTCTTTTTCCTCTTTTTCTCTCCTAAGCTCATAAATCCGTAAGCGAAATGTCTAATCCTTTATGGAGTGTTTATCGAGGAAAATGATTTTCTTTTTTTTTTTTCTTCGCCGAGAATCGGGGGGCCGTAAGAGGGTTCCAAGAGGCGGTAAATCATCGAAAGGAGTCGTGTGTAAAAATAAATTATCCGATATATATAAAACCTATAAATCCCGGGCGGGCGTTTTGATGTGTCGGCGGTAATACGTTTAAGTCGTGGGAGGCCCATTGGAGAAAGGCCCTCGATTTATAGTTTTGCGGTCTCTTCCTCCCTATTAACATACTACAATCGCCCTTAATCCGCCCAACGTTTTGATAAATCATTTTAACTTATTAAAATCCTCGAATATCCTAACTTTTAAACAAACTCTGATAAACTTTTTTTTTTTAATTTTAATTTATTGTACCGCAAACGACTTTTTTTGTTTTTTTAATACGCAATATAAAAGTCGTATAAATTTCTTCCTTTGACAGTTTGGTAGGGGAAAAAAAAAGATCGTACAATCTTTATGGGTTATTAGAGGCAAAGTAGTAAAAACTACAACTTCGAATTGCACTCCTAGTTATGAATAAAGGGGCTTGTTTTAAGGGCGAGAATTAAAACTTGCATCCCGCCATTTTCGAAAGACGTAAAAAAAATGGAAAACTTGTTACGGCCCTTCTCAAAAAATCGTTTTGACAAACTTGGCAAAAGGTTCGCTTCCCTTCCTATAACTACCCCAGAGGTTGTAAAACAGGGAAAGAATGACTTTTGAACGATATCGTAAACAAAAGGGAATAAAAAGTCCTTGGATTTGAACCAATTATTTTGTTTTCTAACTTTTAGTTGTATTTTAGTAGGTGCTTTATTTGTCTGCTCGAAATAAAATTACGATTTTCAAGGATTATAGGACTTCTTTTTACTATTAACTATAGGGTTTACAGCACAGCTTTTCCCAAAGTTGGCATCATTCATAATTTGCACTCTTCTCACTTGTAAACAGGGGCGGACTGGCCCGAGGGGGGTGGGGGTGGACAGAACCCCGCTTTTTATATATTTTTTTATTATTATTTTTTTAGCGTTATTTTTGCTCAGTGGCTCCCAAACTGGGGGGCGTAAGCTGTCCCCGGGAAGCTCAAGATTTTTTTAAAATATTTTTTTTGTGCAAATATTCCCTAAAATTCATCAAAAACCTCAAAATCAACATTTTTAAAGCCAAATTTTGGTTTAAAAAAACCTCGAAATGAACATTTATGAAGCCTAATTTTCTTCCAAAAACCTCGAAATCAACATTTAAAAAGCCAAATTTTCGCAAAAAATAAAAACAAAAAACCCCTCAAAATCAACATTTAAGATGCCTAATTTTCGTCCAAAAACCTCAAAATCAACATTCATAAAGCCAATTTTTCGTCAAAAACCTCGAAATCAACATTTATAATTGCCTGATTTTCGTCACAACCTCAAAATCAACTTTAAATTGACAATTTTTCGTCAAGAACCTAAAATCATGGTTGTAAGACCAATGTTTGTCAAAAAATCTCAAAATCAACGTTATAAGTGCAATTTCTTTTGTCAAAAACCTCAAAATCAACATTTTTAAAGCCTAATTTTGTTCAAAAAACCTCAAAATCAACACTTTTAAAGCCTAATTTTGGTCAAAAAACCTCGAAATCAACATTTATGATGCTTAATTTTCGTCCAAAAACCTCATATTCAACTTATATTTATAAAGCCAAATTTTCGTCAAAAAACATCGAAATCAACATCTATGATGCCTAATTTTCGTCCAAAAACCTCAAAATCAACACTTTTAAAGCCTAATTTTGGTCAAAAAACCTCGAAATCAACATTTATGATGCTTAATTTTCGTCCAAAAACCTCAAAATCAACACTTTTAAAGGCTAATTTTGGTCAAAAAACCTCGAAATCAACATTTATGATGCTTAATTTTCGTCCAAAAACCTCATATTCAACTTATATTTTTAAAGCCTAATTTTGGTCAAAAAACCTCGAAATCAACATTTATGATGCTTAATTTTCGTCAAAAAACCTCAAAATCAACATTTTAAAACTCAAATTTCATCCGACAATCTCGAAGTTAACATTCAAAACTTTGGGGGGGGGGAAGGATTTAATTTGTTTAAAAGGGGGGCGCAATGTGAAAAAGTTTGGGAACCTCTGTTTTTGCCTAATATATTTTTCTAAAAGCCAATTTTCTGTTAAAATTTTTTGCCGCCCCCCCAATCCTGGCGCCCCCTTAACTAAAAACCCACCCACACCCTAAGGTCCCAGTCCGCCCCTCCTTGTAAAGCTTACTGAATCCTATCCCAGGGGGGTGAGGCAAGGTGACTTCTGAAATATTCCATTTTAGCGGATTTCCGGAGGAAAGCAGGCTATTGGGGCCGGCCTCACGGCGGCTTTCGGCTTAGAGGCTTATATATTCGTGATCAGGACGATCTCCTGATCACGAAAATATAGGTCATTCCCAATCTTGGCGATATATATATATATATATATATATATATATATATATATATATATATATATATATATATATATTTATAACTATATTTATATATGTACCGACGCGATAACTCGAGCTAGGATTGTTTGAATTAAACGAGACTTGGTATTTAGAGCTTTTGTTTCACCAGGTAGAAGCCTATTGAAAATGGCTTGAATCGAGAAAGCGGTTCTGGTACTTCGCTTAGGGCATAAAGGGCATTTTCGTGATTTTCTCGGAACCTGAAGGTTTGAGATGGTTAAAAATCGTGACGGGAAAGTCCCAGGGGCCGAGGATCATAGTTAATAGCAGTTCAAATTTCAAAATCGGTTCTGGGACTTGTCTAAGGGGCCTAAATGGAATTTCGTGATTTTCTTGTAACCTTAAGGTTTGAGATGGTTGAAAATCGTGATGGGAATGTCTGATGATCCGCAGACCGTATTAAGAACGGTTCAAAACACGGAAGATGTTCTGGGACCCATGCTAAGGGGCCTAAATGGAATTTCGTGATTTCTTCGATACCGGAAAGTTTGAGATGGTTGGAAATGGTGACGGAAATATATTATGGCCCGAGGACCACAGTAGAAGACAGTTGAAATCGCCTAAGCGGTTCTGGGACTCTCCTGAGGGACTTAAATGGAATTTCGTCATCTTTGGAAATAAGAGCAGGAGATGGTCGAAATCGATTATAGGAGCTGCTCATAAACTGAGAATTCACATTTGACAACAGATCAAACCCGCATACGAAAAAGAAGCTACTTAGGGCATTGATGAAATTAATTTTAGAATTTGAACTTTTGGCGGCGAAAATCACGTGGTTTGAGTTGATATGTACTTGATTAATATTCCTAAGGTTATGAAAATCTTTAGCAGATTTCTAGAGGAATTGAAGCTTGTGGTCGGTGCGATGGAGGCTCCGGGCTCGGAGGCCCATTTTATTTTACTGAGGCGGAGGGGGGGGGATAATGAGGACATCAAAAATAGGCTTAGGGAAGGCCTTTCCGGAGGAAATCCGCTGCTTCTCGAGGCTGCCTCGAGGCTTTTTCTTATCTCAGCGTGTTTGCGTTCCACATGTAATTTTGTTTTTCTTTTTGTGTGGGTGAAAGGGCTAAAATGACACGTGAAAAAGATAAAAATTTCCCCTCTAAAGTCGCCTAATAATAATTTAGACTCTTATAATGGAAAATAATCAGAGAGAACATGATTTTCCGAGACGGACTTATCTCTGAGATAACCGAGGGGGAGGATGTACAAGATGGAATATTAGGGGAGGAGTTTTTAAAGGCGTACTTCGGTGAGGAAGGGGTTGAAAAAGATAACACCCCAAACTCGTTCTTTGTATTTTTTTTTCCCCTCTCTCTCTGAAAAACGACAACTCTTAGGTGGCAACACTGACAGAAAAAATCCTTTTGTGTGATCTCTTTGTTTTTATGAAAACGATATATGTGGTCCTAAATAATATTTTAAAAAATGCTTTCAAAAGATTATATTTGTTGCAATTTTTAAGCCAAAATAACGTGAAGTTGCTCTGAGGACTAAGAAGGCAAGGAAATGTCGAGATCGTAGCCGTCTTTGATTATACTGACGATATTGATTTATTAGAGTAATCTCATAATATGCAGTGCAACTAAAATATAAACTATGTTATCTAGAAAATTATATTTTATCTCTTGCAGCATTGAGAGCGTTGAAATAGGAATATCCTGCTTTGAGTACCTGGAAAAAAAGGATTAAAAATTCCCTGAATGAGCTTGTATTTACCTCATTAAGGCCTTCCATGTTAAACGGAAAAACACCGAACCCTTTTATAGCCAACGGTTTGTGCATCCCGATCATGATCATTAAAATGTATTTTTGAACCGGTTTCGATTTAGTGTACCACTCTGTGAAGTAAACTTCGTTCGAGATCGCTTCAGACTAAAAAAAAAAATGATCTACCTTTTAAACGGAAA